>DF357905.1:54850-79444 GCA_000787875.1 Solanum virginianum | reverse complement strand
CTTGGACTACGTGCTAGCATAGGTATATGTATATGGTAATTCTCACCAAAATAGGAGACTCGTAAGGTGCGGTTATAATATTGATATGATATGATAAAATAATGAAAATCCTATCCAAAATAGGAGGTCGTAAGGGAAGTTACTTCTCTGAAATAGGAGGCTTGCAATGAGAAGTATGGTTTACCTTTGGCAAGTAGACCACCTTTTTTCCAGTGTGAAGATAACATCGAGATTCCAAGTAATAGCTCGCTTAGTTGTAAATGTCGATTGAGGTTTCATCCCTTTTTTACACAAGTATTATGCATTTCATTCATCATGGATTTCATGGAATAATATTATACTACTCTTCTTTGGATATATATTTCTTTCTATATTATCTGCCCTTATCGTCTAACATTGAATGCAAGTTCAATAAGTTATATGCATTGCATGCTCGCATACTTAGTACATTCAAATGTACTAACACATACTTTTTCCTACAAAATCTAACTATGTGGGGACCGGATACTACCTTCATCCATCATTTGACGTCTAGATTGGAATTGAGAAAGTTGTTATGGTGAGTCTTATCTTCCAAGGACAAGCCACTATCTATCTACTATATGTTGCTTTTGTTTATGCTATTTACTTTGAGGGTGATCCCGAGACATGTCTTGGCCCCCGTCCTATTCTATGAGTAGAGGCATTATTGGATATCTTGTAGACTCTCATACGGATATATGTTATGTGTTGGTCTTTGGAGATTATGAGTATGGCTATCTATTGAACATGATTATTATGATATGGATTTATGTTATGATATGAAAATGTAGAAGATCCTAAGTCCTGTATTGGCCCCATAGAGTGAGTCATACTTACCTGCCCCTTAGTTATTATGTGCTATGTATTATGTGAATCCATGTTAATCCCCTATTCCTATGACATCCCCATAGTGTGAGTCATATTTTCCTGTCCCTTAGGACTATGTATTTGTTATCTTTCATACGCTTCCAAATCGATGATGTGAATATGGATACTTTAAGGCTTGTTTACAGACTCTCGGGTCGTCATTCGCTATGTCACTCCTAACCCCTAGGTCTAGGTCATGACAGCTAATGATACTCCTACAATCTATCCCATAAGATTTTTGTTTTATACCTTCATAGGGACTTTTATTTAGAGAATACTATTCCTTCTCACTACTCCAACACATTTATTTGAAATACTCATTCGAAAGCCATCGATTGCCTTCTATAATCACTCATATAATGATCCACATATTCAAGCCTATCATTCTAACCTGTTTGTAGCTTTTTAAAGTCAACAATACCTAAGAATTATCAAAAACTACTTTAGTATCTCTACATATATTATGCACGAGACCTTACCCAAAGGCACACCAATATACTTTTACCTATCTATTTTATGCAACAAGATTTCATCTCGCTCTTCCTCCACATCTATAACTTCAATGAAAAAAGGAACATCATAATTATTGCAGTAAAGAACATCCACCCTTCTCCATCAGCAATAACTCATCTACTATCATCAATATCGCTATCAAGACTAAAAAGAAAGATCACTGGAATAGCTAAGAGCAAAAGATCATAAGCATGATATATTCGATAAATTTGATCTAAGAGCATTTATGATGTGATACAATCTTCATTAGACTTTTAGGACCTATCATGAGTTTATAGAAGAACTCCTTAAACTGAACCTTGGAGGATTGTCTTGAAGACTAAGGAAACAACCTCTTCTTCATTAAATTTCTTGTTATTTCTTCTTGGTTAGCTAAGGTAAGTGGGATTGATTTATGGTCCATTTCAACCATGTGGAACCAAACTCTTTTATACTTGATTTATGAAATTTAAGCTTATTTTAAATATGAGTTGTTTAAATAAAGTATCGCCTCAACTGAGGTATAAGGAATATAAGAGATAGAAACAAAAACAACAATAACATACCCAGTGAAATCCCACAGTGGGGTCTGGGGAGGGTAGAATGTACGCAGACCTTACCACTACCTAAGTAGAGAGGCTATTTTCTAGGAACCCTCATCTCAAAACCCATACGCAGAACGGACTAGATATGATCAAAAGTAAAAGCAAGCACATGATAATATGAAAGTATAATACAATTAACATATAAACAGCAAATAATGACAATTACATGCTAGAAAGAAAACACTAATACTCAACCCTATAAGGCCCCCTGACTACCTAACCTTACTAACCAATTATCCTACTATTTTAATTCGCGACCTCCACTTTTTCCTATCTAGGGTCATGTCCTCAGTGAGATTAAGTTTCGCCATATCATGTTAATTCGCGACCTCCACTTTTTCCTATCTAGGGTCATGTCCTTAGTGAGATTAAGTTTCGTCATATCATGTCTAATCACTTTCCCCCAGTTCTTCTTTGATCTACCTTTACCCCTCTGTGTAACTCCTACAACTAACCTCTTGCACCTTCTAATAGGAGCATCGACACTCCTTCTCTGCACATGTCTAAACCATCACAGTCTTGCTTCCCTCATCTTCTCAGCCACTGAGGCCACCTCTAGTTTCTCTCGAATGGTCTCATTCCTAATATAAGAGATAGAAAAGCATCAATATTTTATCTTGATCAACTCATCATTATCGAAAGCTCAAGACTCACTATAGTTTATTAACTCATCATCTCTCCTTTAGCTCAAAAGCTAACTCCTTAAGTCTGCGAACAAAGTCTCTTTACTAAGTTATAAGTATAGCTCTCCACATAGTTGGGGCATCACTATCCACAAGAATATATTAAACTCTCCTATTATACTATAATCATAGATATAAAAGTGCTTTTAGGACTTTCTTCTAAGATACTACTCTTAGCTTCCTTCTAACTCTATGGGCATCTTTTTATACTTACTGCTCCTGTTGGTATACATAATTGATTTTCATAACTCTTACGATCTAACCTCTTCATTAGTTTTTTAACACTCAACTTCTATGCTTCTATACATTTAAATGAAGAAAACTTGGATTATAATGGAAAACTCATTAGAATGGTGAGAATGAGTAGTATTCTCTAAGTAAAAGTCACTATGAAAATACAAAACATAGATTTAAAGGGGTTAGATTGATGTAAGTATGATTATCTTAGTACTACCAGCTTGGAAATGTTGCTTAAGAATTGATTTATATTATGATTTAGCCTCTATTAATCTAGTGTAAAAAAGTGCTTAGGGGATCCGTTGTTAGTGTAACCCATTAACAGTATTGGATCCAAGGATAATACACCTTATGAAGATGATATGAAAGTCAAATATCCGCTTTTATATATGCTCATCAAGGGTGATATTGAAAGTAACATCCTATTCTTGATTTGAGTTGATGTCTTTCATCTTGGGTTCGAATGGTTGATTGACTGGATGTTTACCAGATTTGATTGAACGATTTTTGATGTCCTATTCATGCCTAATTGTGATAAGGTCAAGTTGACGCTTACTCTTGAGTTTTTAGGTGTTTGAGCATTCGATTCTAAATTGATTTGTTGATTTTATTCATGCCTTGAGAACACCCCAATTCACCCATCATTGAATGATTCCAAAAGGGAGATATTGTAACACTTTAGAATTTCCTAAGCTAAGATCCGAACCATTCTTCTTATACATATGAGATCACACCAAGTTTTTCTAACTTCTAATATGAGTGTCAATGCCAAATTCTTTAGGATAATGATAGATTTGAGATGAATTAATGTCAAAAAGTTTCCTTAACAGAAAGTTGAGTTGAAACATTCCTTACCGATTGAGTTTCCATAAGAAACTCTAATGATTTAGGTGACCAATAACTCTAAAGTTGTAAATATAAATTAATTTCTCTTTCTAAGTAATCTACATGTGTTGGATGTGGTTTGAGGTCATAAGGGATACCCAAGGTCAAGTCAAATTTAAAATATTTCCATCGACTAAGTTTCAATATGAGTTCATAGAAGGGTCAATTTCAAATAGTCATATATCTCTGTCCATAATGAATTACATGACCTATAATATATCATATTAAGTATCTTTTAATTATGTTTCCAATGCAACAAATTTTTCCTTAATCAAAGTTCGAACTAAAAAGTTACAATTATTTTACTAAAATGTGTACAGACTGTCAAATTTGGTGACCTGCCGAACGCATTCGGCGATCCTCTGAATTTGAGCGCTGAAATATTTTGAGAAAGCTTTAGAACTATCAAAAAGGGCGACGAAGGGGTGGGTCCCCATTCAACGTACCATTGAATGGTTCGGCAATGGGCCCCTTAAACGTCATTTTGGCCAACAAAACTCATCAAAAGGTCTTTTTTTAAATATTTTGATGATTATTTGACTTTTTCAAAATGTTATTTTTGATATTTAACCTTAATTAATTTCTCTAAGTCTATTATATAGCCTAATAACCCCCATTTAATACATAAGCCCCTGAAAATATTAAAATATTGCGTTCAAAGTTCTCCCAGAGAAGAGTCTAGGGTTCTTCATATTCAAGTGCAGCCAAAGGTTTTTTCAAGAGAATTTTCTCTTCTAGATATGTAAGGCTATTATAGTATTAAATTAATTTTGTCCACACGCCCAAGTCTTAGTTTATAGTTTGAATGAGCATTGAATTTAACAAAAATCTAGTTTTCAAATTCCAATTGAGTCAATTCTTCTTCTATTGAGTTTTATATAATTATGTATTAAAGTTATTAGGATTTTATTGGAATTATTATTCATGTTTACTTTCCCATGAACCCTAAATGGTCATAATGTTTCTCATGCACTATTGATATTGAGATTCATGATTTTCATGCATTAAATAAATTATTATTTTAAATCAAGGTTATGTATCTTTTTTAGAAAAGATGAGGAATGTTATGCATTGATGAAAAGAGTGATGTTGAACTAGTATTATATGTATATTTAAAGAGTTTTCATAGAGCATGAGCATTGAACTAGTATTATACGTATATTTTAAAGAATTTCCAAGAGCATGAGCATTGATTATATAGGAGTTTGAGCATTGAATTAGACGTTATTTTGAGAAATGAGTTTTAATGAGACATGCATATATTTTAAAGCATATTTACTTTTATGAAAGAGCACATGATTTGTAATTGAAAGTATTGCTGAATTGAGATGAAATAGAATTGATAAAAAAAAGTCCATTGAGACTTGATGAGATGAATTTTAATGGTGAAAGATATGAGCTTATGTTTTGGGAGAAGTATTAGCACCAATCTAGGTAAGATGGTGAAATAACTCAAATTTCATAAACTACATAGCCAGCGTAGGATAGTTTTGCCATTAATTCGGGCAACTCTTGTCTTAAAAGAGGTCTTAATTTGTAGATCTAGTAATTTGAATCATCCCTTACTCTGGCAAGGTATTGGACGACTGCAACACCAATAGTGCAAAGCAGTTGTATCATCACTCACTCATATGGTAATGGTTGTCAGTTAAAGAAATACTCAAATGATGAAATTGAATTTAATTTGATAGAATAGCATATGATTAATTTGATTTCAAAATTATTATTTATATTATTTTTTTAAACCTGCATATCATATTGAATTGAGTTGTTCTTCACTCTTTCTATTGAATTCTCTTTTAAGTTTGTTCTATTTAACCACATTAATAAGGGCACATCCCACGTACTGATGTCACTTGGTGTTGCATCATTTTATAATGCAGATATAGGTCTTCGAGATCCTCAATAGACACTTTGTTGAAGATCTTTTCAGTCCCAGATAGTGATGAGACCTCTTTGTTTTAGGTGGAATCTTCTGTTTTAGTTTATTCCTTCTTGAGGTGTAAGGACTCGGACTTTGAATGACCTCAATGGTGCATGGAAATTTTGTTCTAAAAAAGTTTTGGACCAAAGGTACTAACGCTCCATGGGAACCCTCACAATCCATGTGAGGTCACATGGCATGTGTAGAGCCTCTATGGAGTGGCCTTTTGCCTTCGAATGATGTTTGGCCCTTAAGCGTGGTGTTTTAAACTAAGTCACATCACACTTAGACTCCTCACAGTCCGTGTGACACTTTACAGACCGTGTGGTGGGCCGTGTGGTGATCTTGACTTGAAATCCCAAAATTTTGGGACCAAGTATGGTCATATGGGCAAGTTCATGGCTCGTATGGGGGTCATGGCCCATGTGGCCACCCGTAAGGCTTCCAAAGTAAAAACTTTCTAAGTATAGAATCATCATCTCGTAACTTAATCATGCAAATTTTCTAAGGGGGTGGTACGGCCAGTTTTAAGGCCCATGTGGCCTTCCGTGGGAGTGATTTCGTTGAATTTTTCTAAGTAAGGAATCTTCAATCTCAAGCCAAGTTCACTTTCAAGACTTCAATTCAAGCTTATTTATGTTTTTTTAAGGACATCATGGGTCTCCCACATCAAGTCAAGCTCAAAGGAATTTCATTGGCTAAGCTTTTTACAAGTACCTCTAAAAGGGTCAACTTTAAATGGTCATATATCTTAGCTCAAAGTATACTGAATGACCCATGACCTATCAAATTGAAGATCTTTTGAATTATATTTTCAACTCATCCAATTTCACCTCATTCCGAGTTCGGAGCAAGAAGTTATGCTCTTTTTCGTAGAATCTATCTGGGCTAGACGGGGTGCCTTTACAACCCGTGAAACTGGCCATGTAAAGTTATGGGGAAAATTTAAAGGCGCATTTTATTGTGGTGTTTTTGATATTTTGACCCATCCCCAAGACTATTTAATACCTTTAAACCTCCCCTTTATATTCCTAAACTTCTCCTACATTAATTCTAACCCCTCATTCAAGACTAACCCTTAGTTTCTAAAATCAAACTCTCAAAATTCTCTCCAAGTATCATCTTCAAGATTCAAGCTAGGATTCAATTGGGATTTCAACTTCAAGCAAGGTATGAAGGTTTTGATCCTTGGTTCCTTCCAATCAAGGAGATTCAAATCTTTTCAAGTAATTTTTCATGAAATTAAGCTTACTTTAAATGTGGGTTTTCATTATTTTGATTTACTAAATTCAATTGATGTATGGGATATATTTATTTTGTGATTTAAGTTACTTTAAGTCATATTATGATGATTTACATTGAAGTTATGAAGTTATAAAGATGCATGTCCCCTTTAAAGCTTGATTTATACATGGGTGATTTATATTATAATTTAGATGAGGATTATGAATTTTACTTCAATTTCATATTATATTGTTGATTTAAGTTTGAATCTTAATTACCTATGCTATTCTTAAATCATTCATGGCATATGCATTCATGAACATTGGATTTTTATAAAAATTATAAAGCGGGTTAAGCCCAATTATGTTTTATGATATGATTTTGATAATATATTAGTTATGACAAGAATGTGATGACATAAATGTCTACGATTATGGCTCTTTGAGCATTATGGGTGCTTGCACCATTTTGTATATATGAATGAGCTATTTCGATGCATAAGAATTATGAATTATGACTATATTTTGGCATTTGAGTCTAAGAAAGAATTATTATGAATGCGTTTGGCTTTTGAGCCTAAATGGGAATTGAAAGGATTTGAAATGACTCTTGCCTCTTCTGAAAGCAAGTATATATGTATAAGTATTCTCGTGGGATGTTTTGACTTAGCACTGATAGATTGAGGGCGTCACGGCTATCCCCAAGGGCCCTCTCCCTTTCCTTAAACTATGTGCCAACATAGGTATTGAGATCTGAAGCTCATCCTGTTAGTTGAGGCATGACCCGCTAGAAATATCTGAGGCTCATCCTATTAGTTGAGGCATGACCACTAGAAAGATATGAGGCTCATCTCATTAGTTGAGGCATAACCCGCTAGAAATGATATGAAAATCCTATCCCAAATAGGAGACCTGTAAGGAAGGTTACTTATTTGAAATAGGAGGCCTATAAGGAGAAGTATGGTTTACCTTTAGCAAGTAGACCACCTATTTTCTGGTGTAGGGATAACATTGGTATTCCAAGTAATAGTTCGCTTGGTCTTATATGTCGGTTGAGGTCACATCCCCACTATATATGAGCATCTTTGCATTTGATGCATCATGGACTTTATGGCATATTGTATACTACCCTTCTTTACATATATAATTCTTTCCATATTATGTTCCCTGGTCATCTAACATTGAAATGCAGGTTTGATAAGTCATATGCATTGCATGTCCGCATACTTAGTAGATTCAAACGTACTAACGTATACTTTTGCCTACATGATCTAACTATGTAAGGACCAGAGATTACCTCCATCCACCATTTGATGCTAGATCGGATGTGAGACATTTGTTGTGGTGAGTCTTATTATCCAAGGACAAATCACCATTCCTCTACCTATGTTGCTTCCATTTGTGTTATTTACTTTGAGGGTGAACCTGAGACATGTCTTGGCCCCGTCCTATCTTATGACTAGAGGCAGTGTTGGACATCTTGTAGACTCTCATTGGATCTATATGTTATGTGTTATATTTGAAGCTTATGATTATGGTTATCTATTGGATATGGCTATCATAGAGTGAATCATACTTACCCGCCCTTTAGTCTTTATTTGCTACGTGTTATATGAATCCATGTTAATCCCTTTCTCTATGATATCCCCATAGCGTGATTCTTACTTTTCCATCCCTTAGAACTATGTGTTTACTATTTGAATATGCTTCTGAACCATGATGTGAATTTGGATACTTTGAGGCTTGTTTGGGGAGACTCGGGTTCCCATTTGCCATGTCACTCCTGGCCCCTAGGTCTGGGTCATGACATAAGGTAGCCTTAAACATGTCTTGGCACCTTCTTATGAGTTGATAGAGGCTTCATAGACTGAGTCAGATAAAATAAAGTGGTCTTTCTTACTTTCAGAGGCAATTTTGGAGAACTATTATTATTTACTTAAATTGAAACATTGAGTTATTTTTATAACAGATATCTTGAAAATTATTTTACATGAGGGTTTGAATTCCCACCTGAGTACTTTCATTTGTTTTATTAAGTCTTCCACTAATTTAATAATTAAATTAAGCTAAGTGGGAACGCTTGGGAACCAATAATGGTTTTTGAGTACCGACCACGCCTAGGGTACCCTCTCGGGGTGTGACATCCAGGTCTTGGGAGGGGGATATTTTGGTGTTGATATGTGATGTATGCCTAGTATTAACTTGTGCTGATGTTAGTTTTTGTTAAACTATTCTGTGATACTCGTTACTAGTTGTTTCAAGACAGTGCTAGGCTTTCCTATCGAGGTAAGGTTGGCGCCATCATGGCCTATATAGTCAGATCATGACAAATATGGGTAAGAGTAATAATAACTCAAATTTATAACTATTTAGCAAGCATAGAATAGAATCGTACCAATATTGTACGACTCCTCATATGCCACTAAGGTGACCCAATTTAGATAAATTCATAAGTTCAGCATTGTCCCTTACTCTGGAATGTATTGGATGGCTACTGCAATGTGGATAAGACGTTGTATCATTATGATGCTCATAATAATGGTTGTCTATTAGAGAAACTCCCGAGCAAAAGTATTTGTTATTTTTATTCACAGATTATTGTTGTATTGTATCAGATGTTTTACTTATATTGCATTGGTTATATTACTGAGTTATTTTATGCATTAAACCTATGATTTGAGCATTGTATCCAAAGTTTTTCCTATTTTGGCCATTTTACATACCCGTACATTTCACGTACTGATGCCCTTTAAGCCTGCATCATTTTATGATGCATACACAAGTAACAGAGCCCCTTAGTAGGCGTATCACAAACAATCTAACATTTCTACTTAGCCAGTGGTGAGACCTCTTTGCAGTCAGAGGCTCCTTGATGTTATCTCTTTTAGTTTTAGTTATTTTTAGCTGAGGTAGTTATGGCCTATCGCGGTACCTACTCTTTATCCATATGTAACATCCCCTAATTCATCCTACCTAGCAAGTAAATACCCAAAGGAAACTAAGAAAAATGATTTAGAAAACTCACCGAAGGAAACCACAAAGGCCACCTATGACTTGTAGAGTGATCTATGGCCCGTAGATGAGGCCTTGTAGGTGCCCTTGTGACTTAGTGAAATTTTCTTAAGTCTGATGCCCAAGTATGATATAGTCTATGAACTATATGTCATACCACGACTCGTAGATCAAGGTTTGTAGTCTAATGACTCAAAAATGAACTTTTTTGGGATATCGAATAATGAGTTAACAGATGGTCCGACAACTTACTTATGGCCCGTAAGTCTGGTTTCATAGATTGAAATTCCATAAAATCAAGATTTTTGAACCTTGAGACCATGTGTTACCAGACAACCCGAAATCCACTTTACGAGTCTTAAGAAGTGGTTCATAAGTCCTAAGTTTGATTTCCAGTACCTTTTTTGGCACTTTCACCTATGAAAGGTAACTTATAGCCCATAAATGGACCTACAACTCATAAACAGGGTTCGTAGTTCCACTCGACAATTTTTTAATGGGGTAATTTCATCTTCTCCTACCCATTTAAGTTAAAACCCATGACGTTTTAGACTTAATTTAGGTCCCTTATCAGCACCCTAGGTGTATTATCATTCATACACACTTAGAAGACCTAAAGAGCATCGAATAAGGGAGAAAAATGAGGGTTTTGAATACAATCTTGAGGATTGTCAAAGAATTCATTGTGCTTCCTAAATCCAGGTATGTAAGGTTAACTAAACATGGATTATGCTCTTCCATATGCCTCATAACCCAAATCGATGGAGTTGTGAATGAATTGAGTCTTTTATGAATGTTTCTTGAAGTTTTTTTTTACATCCTAATGTACTACTATATAATCCTACATGAATTACAGTTTTTATGAATTAAATACTTGAATCAGATGATTTTACTTTTCTACATGGATACTAGAATAAATTCTTTTTATTTTTACATGTTGCACTTAAATGGATATGTATGAGTATAAATTGAGCCTAAAGAGTTTGTAGAATTCCTAAATGCTTTAACTCTACTTTTGTTTCCTGAGAACTATGAGTTGGAATGACATATGATGGAGAGTCTTTACAAGTCATGAGCTAATCCTAAAAGAAGGTTTCTAACCAAAGAGTTGATTGTTGATGTGATGAATTGAGTTGAAAAATGTCCAACGAGACTAGTTGAATGAGTTAACCATAGAGTTGATGTCTTGTGAGCATGTTAAGTCTTGGGACTTCATTGAGCACCGAATTGAGTAAGAGTAAGTCCAACTCAAACTCAATAACTACATAGCCAGCATAGTAGAGGATTGAACTATGAAACTGGATGCTTCCTATTGTCCCAAAAAAGAGGACTTGATATTACTGTTATGCATCCGCTAATGGGATATCCTTTACCCTAGCAAGGTATTGGATGGATAAGGCAATAACATTATTTCGTTATATCATTATCGACTCATAGGTGATAGTTGTCGGTCAGAGAAACTCCCATATAGGTCTTGATAGTACTTTGAGTGGATTGGCTTATATGGTAATGAGGGGTCATTATCTAAGTTGTATTCTTACTTTAGACTCTTCACTTATTGATTAAGTTTCCTACTCCTTGAGTTGAGCTATTTAAGTAGATGTTATTCTACCTTTACATGTTTCATTCTGTCATTTTACATACCAGTATATTCCATGTAGTGACGTCCATTTAGGTCTACATTGTTAATTATGTAGATCAATGTGATAGAGGACTTTAGCCAGCGCGTTGTTGAGGTCTAGCTTGTTGATTTCCAGGTTTGGTGAGCCCGCCTTGCTATCAGAGGAGTCATTTTATTTTTTATTGAGTATTCTTATTTTTTTCTGATTGGGTTAGTCATGGCATGTCATGGTACTATCTAGACTGTCAGGTAGAGGCTTTATAAACATTGAGTAGAGGATTGTTGATCATTTTTGTATTTCCTAACTTGACCATTGGAAATTATATTTTTATGAGAATTTTATTAATCTATTTGATGTCTCTTCTTGAGAATTTCTTCCGCTATCGAGTATACTATGAAGATAAGGCCAGATGGTTCTCTTGGGAAATTAACAATGGTTCTTCAAGTTCCGACACCAGACTTGTAGAGGCTTCACAAATTTGTTGACAATGTTATAGTATCTTTTTTAGATTGTTAACTTCTTAGTTGATTTGCTTATTATGATTTGAAAATACGGTGATAGTAGTTGTGCTTAATTCTAGCCTATATTTTATTTCTTAAGTCTTCAACTGAGTAAAGTAGCTAGGCTAAGTGGTTCGCTTGGGGCCAGAAGAGATTCCAAGTGTCGGCCACTCTAGGGTGTAAATTCGAGGTGTGACAAACTTAGTATCAGAGCACAGGGTTTAAGTATCTTAGAGAGTCTATGAAGTCATGACTAGTTGAGCCCTTATTATTGGTGAGAAGCATGGAATATCATAATAGGAGTCTATATGACGTTAGGAAGTGTTGACCTTCTTTTGAATTCTATTTCATGCTTCAGAGTTTAACTTCTATTAAATCCCTTCTAACTTGTGCGTTCACGCATTATATTCAGATCATGCCTCCAGGGAGAATCGTTGAACAAGCCAGAGAAGAGGATGCCCGGCCAAATAAAATATGAATTGACCTGAACTACTAGTCCTCGAGGGACCTTAAGGTCTAGCTAGTCTTATGGAGAAGCCACCCAAGGCTGATATTTCAAATGTCGAGCTCTGGTAGGCCATTCAAACTTTAGCTCAGGTAGTGACAGTATTGGGAGTTCGACAAGGCATAGGTAGACAGAATGCTCCCGACACTTCTAGCATTTGCAAGTTCTTGAGAATTAACAAGCCAGAGTTTACGGGGTTGGCCACTAAGGGAGGATCTAGAGAAATTTATTTATGATTTGCATCAAGTGTTCTAGGTTATACATGTGGCTGATACAGAATATACAGAGCTAGTTTCTTTGTCACGACCCAAGCCTAGGGCCTAGATGTGACATGGATAATGGGAGTCCGAAGGGACCCAAACAAGCCTCTTAGCATATCAATCACACATCCTTGGTCACAGAATCAAAGTAAACAACAACAAAAGATATAAATAAGGGAAATGGGACTAAGGGAAGTCTTTGAATATAAACAAAGCTTAAAACTCAAGCTTATAGCATAAATACATCATAATATTCCAACAACACCTCTAAACATAGAATGGAGCGAGGGCTAAGACACTTTCTGGGTTCACCCTCATAATGTCAAATGTTCAACATAAAGAAGTCTTAGAAATAACAAGAGCAAAGTAGTTAGTGTCCTCAAACTTGAGGACTCACCAAGCTTGTCTTTGAATAACCTCACTAGCCACATAGAGGATGATCAAGAGGAGCTCTGGTCCCTATATGGTGATATCATGTCGGCATAAAGTATATTTTAGTATGTTTGAATGTACTAAGTATATAGGATGAAATGCAACAAGACATAAGCCAATATAGTAAAAATGCATAGTAATAGGCAATATATAAGTATAATCTCAATATGGCATGCATGATCAATGCTTGAATTAAACATGTTTGTAAATCATTTAACTTGTATAGAACATTATACATGTATGGGAAGAGATATCAACCGACAAAGATTAAGACTAAGCAAGCTACAACTTGGAATCCTAATGATTACCCCTCACCGGTAAAGAGGTGGTCTAATTGCCAAGGTAAACCATACTTTACCTTATGAGAGTCCATCCCATTTCGAGAAGTAACCTTCCTTATGGGAGCCTGTCCCATTTTGGGAAGAATTTCAAGAGAAACTACACTAAATGGATCCACTACTATAGCAAGGGTATAACATAATCCTATGTTGGCACATAGTTCAAGGAGAGAGAGCAAACTTTCCATCCATCGATGCTAAGTCTAATCCCATGGAATACTTATAACAATCATACTTTAATAACTTGCAATCAACATGGAATCATGACATAAGTACCTCTTAAACATACTTGACCTCTAATGGTGAGCCTAACTTGAAACATGATAATAGATCATCATCAAACATTACCCTTGGATCACAAGAAGTAAAATCTTGAAAATAGGGCTTAACTTCATACTTGCATAATCATAGATAATTTCATGAATTCATAACATACTTGATAGCCCATATTCATCGTGAAGTCACTTAACTTATAAAACATGAAATTAACTTGAGAATTCTTGACTTGATATTCTATCAAACACTTGGTGGATATGTAATTCTTGTTCAAAATCATGCAAATTCAAGAGTGAAATCATGTGAGAAAACTCAATGCAAATTCAAGAGTGAAATCATGTGAGAAAACTCAATGCAAATCAACCCACTAACATGTTGCAAAAAACTCATGTAAGATACCTTGAAATCCATCATTAAATCTCGTAACAGATCATAGTTTCATAGCTCAAAACGTACATAGTCTCAATAGACAAAACCAATAACTCATAGTGTAAGCTTGAGATAGATAGACATGAATATTTAATCAATATTTCACAAAACCCCAACATATTTCATGCTTGCAATTCATTGACAAACTTAGTATCAGAGCACAGGGTTTAAGTATCTTAGAGAGTCTATGAAGTCATGACTAGTTGAGCCCTTATTATTGGTGAGAAGCATGAATAAAAGATACCTATAGATAATATAACTTAAAAAGATGTAATTTCATAAGATAGAAAGATTGGGCACCACGGGTGAAAGGACCCAATGTCACATACCTAAATTTGGGGATTCCTTGATGTATACATGAAGGAGACTTGAAGCTTGAATGGAGTTTTTGAGATCTAAAATTAAGCTTGAGACACTTGAATTTGTATGAAATATTTGGTTAAGTGTTAGAGAGGGTTTTTAGAGGTTCTTCAGTGATATAGAGTTGAAAAAATGGCTAAGTATAGATATTTTTATGCATAAGAGGGCATGGGTCATTGGCCGAAACTAAATTTTTAGGAAAAATAACACTGACCCCCACTCCTGGCGTGTCACGGCCAGGGCGCGGATCGCCACTAGAAATTAGAAATTTTGAAAAATTATTCTTCGCTATGGTTGATCTAAAATTGGGGTTATACCAATTTCCCACTCAATTTTTCTCCCTGTCAGGAATATGAAGTCGGATTTTTGATATCGCGCACAAATTTTAAAATATATGGAAATTACGATTATGGGCATTTTTGAAGCACATTTTTGGGGCCTTTTTGGGGCGTTTCAATATCTCCCCCTTGCGAACATCCATCCCTGAATGTCAAAGAAATGTACATAAGAGAAGTAATCAAGAAGATTTCAGCCTGACACAAATGCAATGATGCATTTAAACATTGTTTCAATAATCTCAACATGAATGTAAAAAATCACTATAAACCTGTCAACATGAACATGAATGCATGCAAAATGACATAAGCGCTGAAACGTAAGAATTGAACTCATATTGGGGACTTAAATTAGTACCTTAGGCTTGCATAGAATGGAAGAGATATGGATATCGCTTTCTCATGTCTAATTCAGCTTCCCATGTGGCACTTTCAACTTGTTGATTCCTCGAAAGGACCTTGACAGAAGCTACATCTTTGTTTCTCAACCTCTTCACTTGTCTATCCAAAATCTCCACTGGGACCTCCTCATAAGTCAAATTATCTTCTACACCACCCACAATATCTAGAGGCAATATAGCATTAGGGTCACCCACATACTTTCTCAACATGGACACATGGAAGACTAGATGAATTATGTCCATCTCCATAGACAACTCTAACTCATAAGCAACCTTATCGATCCTCCTCAAAACTCTATAAGGACCTGAAAATCTTGGGCTTAACTTTCTTTTCTTGCCAAATCAAACCACACCCTTCATAGGTGAGACTTTCAAGTAGACCCAATCACCAACCTTAAAGTCAAAATCTCTTCTCCTCACGTCGAAATAAGACTTTTGTCTAGTTTGGGTTGTTTTAAATCTTTCCCTTATCAACCCCACCTTCTCCAAGGCCTCCATGACAAAATTCGAACCTAGTAAAGCCATCTTCTCCACTTCAAACCATCCAACCGAGGATCTACCACGTCTACCATAAATAGCTTCAAAAGGAGCCATACCAATGATTGAGTAGTAGCTATTGTTGTAAGCAAAGTCAATAAATGGAAGATATTCATCCCAACTATCTTTAAACTCCAAAACACAAGCTCTAAATATATACTCAAGAGTTTGGATAGTTCTCTCAGCTTGACCATCTGTTTGAGGGTGAAAGGTCATGCTAAGCTTAACCTTGGTACAAAGACCTCTTTGGAAAGACCTCCAAAAGTGAGAAGTGAATTGAGCACCACGATTCGAAATGATAGACAAAGGCATCCCATGCAATCTAACCAACTCATGAATGTACAATTTGGCATAATCTTTGGCTCCATAAGTAGTTTTGACCGGTAAGAAGTGACCCAACTTTGTCATTCTATCCATAACAACCCAAATGGAGTCAAAATGCTTCCTAGTCTTAGGTAACCTAACCATAAAATCCATGTTGATTTTCTCCCACTTCCAAGCAGGGATATCTATATCTTAGGCTAGGCCACCCGACCTTTGATGTTCGGCTTTTACTTATTGGCAATTGTGACATCCGGATAAGAACTTGGCAATGTCTCTCTTTATACCACCCCACCAATACACTTCCTTCAAATCTCTATACATCTTTATAGAACTTGGGTGAATAGAATAGGATGAATTATGAGCCTCATCTAAAATCTTCTTTTTCAAGTCATCAATACAAGACACACACAATCTACCTTGGTACCTAAGGGCACCATCTCCCCCTTGGGAGAAAACCTCCACTTTACCATCTCTCACCAAGGCATTCAACTCTAGCAAGGCGGAATTAAGATCTTGTTTTGCCTTTACCTCTTCAATGAAGGAAGACTTAGAACCATCAACAACCACTACACCATCATTATCAACTTCCTCCAATCTAACACCCAATCTAGCGCAAGGCGGAATTAAGATCTTGTTTTGCCTTTACCTCTTCAATGAAGGAAGACTTAGAACCATCAACAACCACTACACCATCATTATCAACTTCCTCCAATCTAACACCCAATCTAGCCAACTAATGAACCTCTCTAGCCACCTCTTTGCCACTATCATCAACATAAGCTAGACTACCATAGACACCCTCCTTAAAGCATCGTCCCTAACATTAGCTTTGCCGAGGTGATAATTCACACTCATATCACAATCTTTAAGGAGCTCCAACTACCTTCTTTGTCTCAAGTTAAGATTTTTTTGGGTGAACACATATTGAAGATTCTTGTGGTCGGTGAACACATCAACATGAACCCCATATAAGTAGTGACACCAAATTTTCACCCTTCTGGTAGAGCCAAGATAGGAGCGAAGACAAGCTTATCTTTCAAAGTTTGGAAACACTTTTCACACTCATCGGTCCACATAAATTTCACCTTTTTTTGAGTTAATCTAGTCATAGGAGAAGTAATAGAAGAAAAGTCATTCACAAACCTCAGGTAATAACCCGCCAAACCTAAGCAACTTCTAATGTCAGATGGAGTCAAAGGTCTAGGCCAATTTCTAAGTACCTCCGTCTTCTTAGGATCCACTTAATACCATCATCCGATACCATATGCCCCAAAAATGCAACCTCTTTCAACCAAAACTCACATTTTTCATATTTGGCATATAACCTCTTCAACATGGACACATGGAAGACTAGATGNNNGTGTATATATATATATATATGTGTGTGTACCAAAACTCACATTTTTCATATTTGGCATATAACCTCTCCTACCTCAAGATTTGCAACATCACCCTCAAGTGATTCACATGCTCCTCCTCACTATGGGAATAAATCAAGATATCATCAATAAAAACCACCACAAACAAGTCAAGGTAGGGTTTAAAGACCCAATTTATGAGATCCGTAAATATAATCAGTGCATTAGTCAATCCGAAGGACATAACCACAAACTCAAAGTGCCCATACCTAGTCCAAAAAGTCATCTTAGGAATATGACACTCCTTTACTTTTACTAGGTGATACCCGGACCGAAGATTAATCTTAGAAAGTGACTAGCACCTAGAGGTTGATCAAAAAGGTCATCAATCCTTAGTAAAAGGTACTTGTTCTTTATGGTAACATGGACACATGGAAGAGTGACTAGCACCTAGAGGTTGATCAAAAAGGTCATCAATCCTTAGTAAAAGGTACT
Source organism: Solanum virginianum (assembly GCA_000787875.1). NCBI lineage: Eukaryota > Viridiplantae > Streptophyta > Magnoliopsida > Solanales > Solanaceae > Solanum > Solanum virginianum. The sequence goes on along the minus strand of DF357905.1, from coordinate 61,323 downwards.
TGTTCTTTATGGTGACTCTATTAAGATCCCGATAATCAATGCACATTCTAAGAGAACCATCCTTCTTCTTCACAAAATTACTAGGCCTTACAAAACCCTTTGCAAACAACTCGCTCAATTGTTCTTTCATGTAACGACCCCAAAACGTGCCCAAAAATGTGCCTCGGAAGTGCCCAAAACTGTAATTTCCTCATATCTCAAAATCCAAGCGTGATATCAAAAAATCAACTTTATATTCTTATTCAAGGCGTCAAATGGAATGGAAAATGAGTATAATCCTGATTTAAGAGAAAATGGATCATAATTTCATTTTCTTAAAACTCACTTTCTAATGAGATTTTCGCTCCCAAGGTGCGACGTGTCAAGGGCGCGCCTCAGTTCATTTTGTATGCTATTTTTATAGTTAGATCCAAGAATTTTGATTCTTGGACCTAAGTGTTCTCATGCATGAAAATACCTATACATAGCCATATTTCACCCTTATATCACACAAGACATTCCCCGTTACTCATTCAAACACTTAGACAAATATTTCACCCAAGTCAAGTGCCCCAAACTCACTTCTGGATCACAAGAAACTCATTGAAGCTTCATGCTCTCATTCAAATCTAAGTCAAAATTATTTATGTCATTTGAGACCATCGTAGGTCCCTTATATCAAGCCAAGTTCAAAGGAATTTTCGTTAGCCAAGTTTTGGAAAAGTACCGATAGGAGGGTCAACTTTAAAGGGGCATATCTTTTAGCACACAAAGAACTAGGTGGCCTTTGACTACCAAATCCAAGAGCTTTGAATTAGATTTCCAACGCACTTAATTTCACCTAATTTAGAGTTCGGATAAAGAAGTTATGTCCATTTTTGCAGAACATATATGTGCAGGGGTATATATGGGTTTTTGCCAAATTCTGCCTCATTAATGGCATTCCGTAAATTTAGCCATTTCTATTGGTATTTTAGGAATACCTATAAGTTGTAATATGATGGCTAGGGTGGACGATTTATTTGGTCTACTACAATGGGCTAGTCACTTCTCTAAGATTGATGTGTGGTTCGGGTTTTGTTCCCTTTATAAAAATCTAACTCTATTCCTAAAGATCAAATTCACTCCTTCCAATTAGAATACACTCTCAAAATTCGCTCAAGAGCCTCCATCAAAACCCGAATACAAATTCAAAGACACTCAAGAGCAAGCTTTGGATTCCAAGACCCACTTCCATACTTCAAGTCTTTACCAACTCAATTTTAAGAACTTCAAGGTCTAAGGTATGTGAGTTTCATTCATGGGTACCTTTCACCTATGAAACCCAATTTTCCATTTCTATGAAAATTACATATTTCCATGTTATGTTGCTTATAGGTATTATTCATTAGAGATTATGATTATATACTATATTGGGATTTTATAAAAGTTTGGTTGAAAATGCATGATTACTCATTTTTAAGTCTATACCATGAGATGGTTTGCCTATTATAATTATGCATGTTTTTAAGCTTTAGAACTACGATCTCTCTTAGGATTTGATGAGGGGTTTCAATGTATTTTGCAAGATGGTATTACTAAGTATTGGTGGCCTATTTTATTTCAAGTTTTCTTGTATGATTTCATTTTTGAATTGCATGGTTTTATACTAGCATTACACACTCGCCAAGTATTTGATAAAATGTCCAGTTATAGTATCTTGAGGAATTGAAGGTCTTGTTCATGTCTTATGAGTTGAATGACTATATGATAATGAAATGATGATGGAATTATGATGAAAAGGGATGTATACATATAATGATGAAAGGAGTATGTGTGTGTGCGCGTGTATATATATATATATATGTGTGTGTGTGTATCTGTGTGTGTGTGTGTGTGTATGTGTGTATGTGTGTGTGTGTGTGATATTATTTCTATAGTGTTGGGGATGACCAAGCCTAGTTCGGTGTGTTGTAGGCCCGAATAACCTTGTTGAAAGGTTGGTACCTTTATCACCTAGTTCGAGGGGTGGTAGGCCACGGAAACCTTGTTGGGGTTTTGTACCCATCAACCTTGTTGGGGGGTTTGTACTCCATCAACCTTGTTGGAGGGTTTGTACTTCATCAACCTCATGAAGGGGTTTTTACCTCATGCACCTATCCAAGGGGGTGGTAGGCCTTGGATTGCACTATAATGAGGCCTACATGATATGTAGGGACTAGAGCTCCTATTGATTCTCCTCATGGCTACATGGATTATTCAAGTTAGCTTATGGTGAGTCCTCAAGTTCGGGGGCAATATCTATCTTTTCTCAAGCTTATGATTAGACTATGTCTTATATGTTTGGATTGCCTATTATCATTATTATGAGGGTGAGCCTGGTTGCTTGTCTTGGCTCCGCTAAGTATCTAAGGTTTAAAGGTGTTATTAGATACTTTATGTATCTATACTGTGAGCCTTGACTCTCTCGTTTCTTGGTGTTTATGATATGGAAATTTACCCTTAGTCCTAATTCCCCTTATTTATGCTTATCTCTTATTGCATTTAATTTGCTTTCCTAATCAAGGATGTGTAATGATATGCTATGAGGCTAATTTGGGGTTTTTTTGAGTTCCCCATTCGCCAGTCATATCTAGGCCCTAGGTTTGGGGTGTGACAAAGAATGTATCAGAGCACTAGGTTATTAGGTCCTCGGTATCCAACATACCATGCCAATTAGAGTCTTATTCATGGTTGTGAAGCGCACCACAATTATGATTTGGAGGATATGAGGCGTTCTAGAAAATGTTTCACATCTTCATGATCTATGTCATGAGATAGAGTTAGGTCCCCTAGGGTTTATTGCTGATCCCTAATAGTTACATTATAGGATATATCTTAGCTACTCAGGACGGTGATATGACGAATGCGGAGGTTCGCAACCCTCTTTGGGTATTGGCCAAAGCGGCGACAAAGTTGGCAACTCACCTTGACCAACAAGTGAGTGCTCCTAAGACTTCAATTGATAAGAGGAGAGGTGATGAGGCCAAGAGGGCCCATATTAAAGGAAAGTTCCAAAGTATCAAAGATAAAGGTGGTGTGGTGCCTTATGTTATGTCCCCAAATTATGGTAGGTACCATGATGGCCCATGCTTGAGAGGTACCGATGCTTGTTATGGTTGTGAAGAGTTGGGTCATAAGGTAAAGGATTGCCCTTGTAAATGCAATAAGAGTGAAGGAGGTATTGGTGGGATGACTAATCCTAAGTGTCAAAGGTTTGGAAAGTACCATGGTGACCCATGCTTGAGAAAGACCAATGTTTATTATGGATATAGTAAAGTGGGTCACAAGCTAATGAATTGTCCATATATTTGAAGGAAGTGTAAAGGTGGTCGACCATCGAATCAAGGTGTTCATGTTGATCAAGTGGCTCAAGAAGAGGATAAGGTATTTGATATTGCTCACGATATGTTGAAATTTCCTTTGGCTTTGATGTGTTTGCATTGATAAGCTGGTGTGCCATTATTTCTTTCATTATTCTTTTGGTTGCTCATGGGTTTCATATGTGTCCTAAACTCCCTTTGGTGTCTATCTCGTTGGCGAGCCTATTATTATTTGAAAGTTTACAGGTGTTGTTCCATGTTCATGTGGCATTAGGTTTTGCCTTTTGACTTGTTGGGTTTGGTATGGTGGATTTTGGTGCTATGCTTGGGATGGATTAGTTGCATTGGTGTTGTGTCCCCATTGAATAGAGGGACCGTAGAGTTAAATTTGATTCCCTATTTAATCCGTCTTTGAGTGGGGGCTTGTAAGGTGGTTGTAAGGGGTAAGTTTGTTTCTCATCTTAAGGTATAATTGATCTCTAAGGGTTACATTTATCATCTTGTAAGAGTTAGGGGTATTGAACCTAGGCCATTCCTATTGAGGTGAATCTGGTGATCAATGGGTTAGTGAAGTCCTTCTCGATACTTTGAATTTGGGGTAGTGCCTTTATGGTTTGACTTATGCCCGGTTATGTCTAAGGGTTTCATAAATGGGGTCTTTAGTCCCTACCTTGTCATGATTGTGGTAGTCGCTAGTGATAAGGTATTGATTTATTTAGAGATTGTGAATCATTGGGGGGTAGTGTTGCAAATCTTGGGGTAAGAGAAGTTGGATGCTAAGTATGTGAAGTGTGAATTTTGGTTAGAGAAGGGTACCTCCCTAGGTCACGTGATATCGGGGGATGCTTAAGATTGATCCTAAAGGGGCGTATGTGATTAGAAATTGGCCTAGACCATTGACTCCATCGGACATTAGGAGCTTCTTGGGGCTTAGCGGGTTACTATCGGAGGTTCGTGAATGAGTTCTCTTCTATTGCTTCTCCCATGATAAAGTTGACCCAAAAGAAGGTTAAGCTTATGTGGACCATTGAGTGTTAAAAGAGTTTCCAAGCCTTGGAGAATAAGCTTATCTCCACTTGTATCATGTCTTTATTGGATGGGTTGGGAAGGGTTTGTTCTGTTGTGATGTCTCCCGGGTTGGTTTGGGTTGTACATTGATACAAGATGGTTAGGTGGGAGCCTACGCTTTTAGATAATTTGAGATGCATGAGAAGGATTATCCTACCTATGACCTTGAGTTGGCTGCCATGGTTTTGCTTCGAAATTTGGTGTCATTGGTAATATGGGGTGCATGTTGATATGTTTACCATTCACTAGAGTCTCCAATATGTATTCACCCGGAGGATCTTAGCTTGAGACGAGGAGGTGGTTAGAACTTCGTAAGGATTATGATGTGGTTGTGCATTATCGTCCTAGTAAGGCTAGAGTTATGGTGGATACTTTGACTAGGGTGCATATGGGTGGCCTAGCATATGTTGATGGTGGTGATGAAGGGGTGGCTAGGGAGGTGCATCGGTTGGCTAGATTGAGGGTTAGGTTGGAAGAGGTTGACAATGGTGGTGTTATTGTGTTGATGGTTCTAAATCTTCATTAGTTGATGAGGTAAACACTAAGCAAGATCTTGACCCCACTTTGTTGGGATTGAAGGCATTGGTAAGGTGGAGGTTTTCTCCCAAGAGGGAGATGGTACCCTTAGGTACCAAGGTAGTTTATGTATGCCTTATGTTGATGGTTTGAGGGAGAAAATCCTGGATAAGGCACACAGTCCTTCCTAGTCGAACATCAAAGGGCGGGTGTCCTAATCCAAGATATGGAGATTCCTACTTGGAAGTGGGAGGTGATTAATATGAATTTTTTTGTTGGGTTGCCTAAGACTAGAAAGGGTTTTGATTCTATTTGGGTTGTGGTTGGTAGAATGACAAAGTCGGCTCATTTCTTACTAGTTAAGACTACTTATGGGGACGAGACTAGAAAGGTTTTTGATTCCATTTGGGTTGTGATTGATAGGATGACAAATTAGCTCACTTTTTTATAGCTTAAGACTACTTATGGTGTCGAATAGTATACTAAATTGTACATTCATGAATTGGTAAGATTGCATGGGGTTCCCTTGCCTATTATATCGGATCACTTGTGCTCAATTCACTTCACTTTTGGAGGTCTTTTCCAAGGGGCCTTGGTACAAGAGTTAACCTTAGTATGACCTTTCGCCCTCTAGCGGATGGCCAAGCCGAAAGAACTATCCAACATTTGAGGATATGCTTAGGGCTTGTATTTTGGAGTGACCATCTTCCATTGATTGAGTTTGCCTATAACAATAGCTATTATTCTAGCATTAGTAAGGCTCCTTTTGAGGCTCTCTATAGTGGGCATTGTAGATCACCGGGTAGGTGGTTTAAAGTGGGAGAGATAGCCTTGTTGGGTCCGGATCTGGTTATGGATGCTATGGAGAAGGTAAGTTTGATTAGGGAAAGGATGGAGATAGTCCAAAGTCATCAAAAGTCCTATGTCGAAGCGAGAAGAAGAGAGCTTGGATTCAAAGTTAGTGATTGGGGCTAATTGAAGGGTTTCGCCCATGAAAGGTGTGGTTTACCCCGGTAAAGAGGGAATTGACTTCATGGTTTGTGAGTCTTCATAGGATGTTGAGGAAGGTTAGTGAGGTTGCATACGAATAAGAAGTGCCTTTGGATACGGCTATGGTTCATTCGGTTTTTCATATATCTACGATTGAGGAGGTGTGTTAGTGATTTTTTTTGTAGGACTCTTGAGGTTGTGGACGTTGTGGAGGATGAGTCAACTTATAAGGAGGGCTGGTGGAGAAGTTTAGTGGATATGAGTAAAGGTTGATTTATGAGGGCGTAGTGTTTGTCAAGGCCCATTGGGAGAATCGTCGAGTCGATAGTATCTCTCGGGGAGCCGGAGTGGGCATGGAGGAGCAACATTTGTACCTCTATAGGTGTTGTTGGACATGTTATGTATCTATGTTATGAGCTTTGACTCTCTTGTTTCTTGGTGTTTATGATATGGAAATTTACCCTTACTCCCAATTCCCCTTTTTATTTTTATCTCTTATTGTCATTTTAATTGCTTCCACGACCAAGGATGTGTAATGATATGCTATAAGGCTTGTTTGGGGCTTAGCGGGTTACTATC
>DF357905.1:7760-54845 GCA_000787875.1 Solanum virginianum | reverse complement strand
AGTCCACGACCAAGGATGTGTAATGATATGCTATAAGGCTTGTTTAGGGTCCCTTCGGGTTCCCCATTCACTAGTCACATCTAGGCCCTAGGGCTGGGGTGTGACATTTCAACTCCTTTAACTCCGTCGGGGCCAAAGAAATGAGTTGAGTATATGTAAGGAGGTCTACACCAAAATCTATTTCCCTTTCGGGAGGAACACCGGGAAGCTCATCGAAAAAGACACCAAGAAACTCATTAATCACCGGAATCGACTCTATAGGGAGGACTTTGGACTCAACATCTCTAACCCTCACAAGATGATAGACACTCGTTAGAAATCAAATTTTGGGCTTTAAGACAAGAAATGAATCTACCCTTGACCACCACATCACAACATTCCCACTCAAGGACGGGTTCATTAGGGAATTGGAATCTAACCCTACAGGTTCTACAATCAATAGAATCATAATATGCATACAACCAATCCATCCCAAGAATGACATCAAAATCTACCATATCTAATTCAACAAAATCACAAGGCAAGAGTTTATGCAAAATGAACACAGGACAATTTATATAGACTCTCTTAGCAACAATGGACTCACCAACGGGGTAGACACTTCACAAGGTTCACACAATAATTTGGGACTGACATGAAGATTTTGTCAACAAAAGGAGTAATAAAAGAAAGAGTGGCACCCGGATCTATCAAAGCATACACATCAAAATCAAAAACCTTTAACATACCGGTGACGACATTGGGCACCTCATTCCCCCCTTGTCTCCCTTAAAGACCGGATCTATCAAAGCATACACATCAAAATCAAAAACCTTTAACATACCGGTGACGACATTGGGCACCTCATTCACCCCTTGTCTCCCTTAAAGAGCATAGAATCTATTTTGCCTTGGTGCACCCCCTTTGTTGGCCTCCTCTTCCCCTTTGACCGACATTTGCACCTTGTCCTTGTGGACGACCATCTCCACTTTTGGGTTGAGCATAAGGATAATCAATAACCTTGTGGCCAACTTCACCGCAACCAAAGCAAGCACTTGAATTTCTCAAACAAAGACACTATGATTCTTTTCACATCTTGGACATCTAGGCTTTACCATTCCTCCATTACCACCTTGGAACCTTTGATTAAGCACCCTGTCATTGGCAAACCTCTTGTTGAAAGTATTGGATTACCCTTGGCCTTGGAACTTGTGGCCTTGAAGAAACTGGTCACCCTTGGAATTTTGGAATCCACCTTCAAAATAAGCCCTCTTGGACTCACCACTCCTTCTCTTTCTAAGCTTTTCCCCCTCCAATTGTTTGGCATATGTCATGAGGCAGGATAGATCCATATCACCCACTAACATGGCGGTCCGACACTCCTCATTCACCAAGTCAGATACACCCGACATAAATTTGTTTATCCTTGACCTTGGCTCGGCAACCAATTGTGGGGCATACTTGGAGAGTTGGTTGAACTTGAGGGCATACTTCCTCACACTCATAGACCCTTGCTTTAGATTCATAAATTCCATTATCTTTGCCTCCCTTAGCTCAATAAGAAAGAACTAGTTGAGAAATACCGCTTTGAACTCCTCCCAAGGGATAACAATTCTTCTCCCTTAGCTTAATAAGAAAGAACCAATTGAGAAATGTCGCTTTAAATTCTTCCCAAAGGATAACATCACCATTCTCCTTTTCCATCTTCCATTGAGTGAACCATATTTGAGCCACCCCTTTGAGTTGGTAGGCCACTAACTCTGCTTTTCCTTACGAATTAATCCCCATACTGGACAACACCGTATATACCTCATCAATAAATTCTTGGGGATCCTCATCCACCTTGGACCCATAGAACTCCGGTGGATTCATCCTAGTAAAATCCCTCACCCTTGAGGTTGGAGTAGGAGCATGAGGGGCTTGGGTCCCTTGGTTCAATTAATTGTTCATGGCATGGGTCAACATAGTGATAGAATTGATCTTAGGCATATTTATATACAAAATTATCCAATAATGCCCATAAATCGAGTGAATTCGAAAGACAAATTAATAGAGTCCAGGTGTTTGAGTGTCATTTTCTCTTATTTTGCTGATATAGGGCCAAATGCGCCTATTGATTGTATTTCTATTAGATTTTGCATTGATTGGGAAGTTCGGGGCTAAACTCGGACTCGAAGGAAGAGCACAACCCAGAACTTGGACAAGGAAGATCAGTAGAAGCAACCAAGAGACCAAAAATCCACGTGGCAGACCTGGGAACAAGGTTGTGAAAGTTGTAAAATGTAAAAAAATGATCAAAACCCAAGGAGGTGCAAGGTTCGCATCGTGGACCTGTTCAAAAGTATGCAGAATTGTCCAGTCAACAATTTAAGTGAGAATATATGAAAACAAGGGGTCCACGTCGCGGACCTAAGGACCCGACGTGAAAAAGTTAAAATACGAGATCTTTATTATTTCTCTATCTTAGACTTTAGGTTTTAACATTGGTGTTTAAGGAGTACTGTAGAGGTGACGGAGAACTATTTTCCACTTATAATTTGGTTAGTTTAATCTTTAGATTTTAGTTTTTGATGTTTTCCACTTCATTCATAATGTATTCCACGTCTATGAGTGGCTAAGCATCCATATTCTGGGGTTATAGCCATAGACTATGTGTAGTTCTTAACTTTTGGTATCTATGAATGGTTTCTTTCAATTATTCTTGTGTTATTTATATTTATACTTCAGAGTCTGGCCAACTAGGGAGTAAATTTGTTGTTCATTTTGGATTCGAGAGATGTTGGAATGAATAGAACATAGTAGTATAGAGAGCTTGTTCGACTAGAAAACTGGATTGATTCGTGTAAGGGAGACCAATGACAACTACCTTTATACCTCGCTTGGTTCAAAATACAATAGCATAGGGAACATGTTCAATACTAGGAAACTAGGTTGATTCATGTAAGGGAGACCTATGACAACTACCCTTACACCTTGCTTGGTTCATGTACGGGAAGATAGCTTTAATGCATTTTTATTAGTCTATCTATTCCCGCTCAATGATATAGTTAGGCAGTCAATAACGATAGGCCGGCAGAGGCGTGCAACCCTCTGTTTAGGTAAATTAAATCCCATAAATCAATAATCAGGAAACCAGACATAGATAGATATTGTTAAGACTAGACAAAGTCGTAAAGGTTACAACCCTGGAATTGCATCTTTGATTGACATCTTGTGTTAAAGTCATCTTAGTTTATTACAAAGTTATTTCTTTTACAATTTATTTTCCCTACAACTAAGACTCTTTCTATGAAAATACCACGAATGTGATAATCGAGAGAAGCTACTAAATACCTTCAAATCCCTTGGGTTCGAAAACTTGGCTCTTTAACTAGGGCCACTATATTACTTGTGAAACCGTGTACACTTGCGTGTACTAGGGAAGCAATATGTTTTTGGTGCCATTGCCAGGGATTTGAAATGAATTGGTTGATTATAAAAGTTATCTTATTTTATGTTGATCGCTATATTTGATCTTAGCAATGTTTTTGTGCAGGAAGGCGAGCTCTAAGCTGGAAGATCAAGACTCTTGTTTTCGTCAATCAAATAGGAGAGCAGGAGTTTTGTTTGAAACACCGCCAATTGAATTGGTTGAGCTGGAGGATCAAGAGGATAATAAGGTGGAGGTTGATCCTATTGTATAGAACAGGGCAAATAACAACCCAGCCGCACTAGCAGCACCGGCTGCTAATGCAGCACCGAGGCCAGTAAGGGATGTAGCAATCTCGAGAACTATAAATGTCATAAGCTATTTTGCCAAGCCTGAGCCTGGTGGCCGGTGGGAGCTCAAACAGAACATAGTCCAGTTGCTACACTCTACTGGGCAGTTCACCGGGCTTCCTCGCGAAGATCCGCAAGTCCATCTTCAGAATTTTTTTGAGATCGCTGATACTTTCATTCCCAAGGGGGTGAATCGTGACTATGTGAGGATGACTTTGTTCCCCTTTTCACTATTGGAGGAAGCCCGAAGGTGGTTTCAAATTGAGCCACCAGACTCTATAGCATCCCGAGATGATTTAGCTCAAAAGTTTCTCACCAGATTCTTCTCATCGGGCAAGACAGCTAAGTTAAGAAGTGATATCCTGAGCTACAAGCAGATGGTTGGGGAGAATCTATATGAGGCATGGGACAGGTTCAAAACTCTATTGATAAATTACCCACACCATTGCCAAGCTAACGAAGTATTAGTCCACACCTTCATTAAAGGGTTGGAACCCAATACTAAGATTCTTCTTGATTCAGCTGCAGGGGGTCAAGTGTTGGAGAAAATGTATGACGAATTACACGCTCTTCTAAATAAAATTGCTCAGGGTAACCCAGAATGGAATGGAGGATCCAGCAAACCACTAGTGCAGAAGTAGGCTGGGGCCTTGGAGATTAATGCAATAACCAGCTTACAAGCCCAAATGTTAGCAGTGCAGAACATGATGACCACGAACTTCAATAACTTAGTGTTTGGTCTAAAACAAGAAGTTCTATTGGCAGTAGGTCAGCAGCAAGCCCCTATTAATATGGTACAGTAGCAACAACCAGGTTGGTGTGATGTATGTGGGGGAGGAGATCACACGGCAGAATCCTGTGGATGTAATCCTGAGGCAGTGAACTTTGTGGACAATGCTAAAAGAGGATTCAGGAACACTTATAACCCGAATTAGAGAAACCACCTGAATTTCTCATGGGGTGGCAATCAATAGAATTTAGGGCCACCGTAGCAAACATCACAGGGTGAAAATGCATATCAAACAAGGTTGTGAAAGCTGAATTTCTCATGGGGTGGCAATCAATAGAATTTAGGGCCACCGTAGCAAACATCACAGGGTGAAAATGCATATCAGAATTAGCCAACCTAGCAGCCTGCAAGGCAAGCTAATCCGAACACCATGAATGATAGTGAGGTGTTGAGGTAGATCTTGGCCAATCAGAATAGGCAAGAAGAGAAAATTTGGAGGAACAAGCAGGATCTGCAGAACTTAGAAAAGCAGTTGGGACAACTGGCTACTTCAATAAATTCTAGGCCTCAAGGGGACTTGATAGGCAATGTTGATCCCAACCTAAAATAACTGAACGTAGTCAGCACTAGGAATGAAAAGCCATTAACAGAACAGATCCCTAAGAAGAGGAACGAGGAGGGCAAAATGCAACACAAGACACTGAGGCTAGCAATCTCAGCCCAACTACTTATGAGGCCATACCATTACAAAACCTCCTCCTCCGTTCCCACAAAAGCTCAAGAAGAAGAAGGAGGATAACTATTTTTAGAAATTCATCCGGCTACTAAAATAGGTACAGATTAAGTTACCTTTGATTGATGTTTTGCAGGGGATCCCGAAATATACTAAATATGTCAAGGACATTATTGCTAATAAGACCAAGGGGGAAGAGTATGAGACTGTGGCAGTGACAGAGGCTTGTAGCTCCAAGATTCTCAATAAATCACACTTGCCAGCCAAACTAAAAGATCCAGGAAGTTTCACTGTGCAAGTAACTATTAGGAACCATCTGAATGCTACGGGCTTGTATGATCTTGGGGCTAGCATAAATTTCATGCCCGCATCTTTGTTCTTAAAGCTGGGGCTTGGAAGGCCGAAGCCCACAACTATTGTATTATATCTAACCGATCGGTCAGTGGCAAGGCCGGATAGAGTGATGGAGGACGTCTTAATATAAGTATGGTCTCTCGTCTTCCCCGTGGACTACGTCATCCTAGATTTTAAGCCTGTCCTGAGGTCCCATTCATACTCAGGCGCCCATTCTTGGCTGCAAGAGGGGCTTTGATTAATGTTGCAGAAGGGAGGCTCACCATACGAGCCCATAATAAGGTAGAAGCGTTTGATGTCTACAAGGCAATGAAGCTACCAACTGCGTATAAGGATCTAACAGCTATCACAGTAATAGACACCACAGTTGCTATGAGCCTGGCTAAGATTGAAGACTCACTAGCCAGGGTGTTTCTAAATCAAGGGATAGTGGATAATGCAGAAGCTCGAGAGATTGAAAGTGTGTTGAATGCTCACAATATGAGTATGTTGAAAAAGATGAATAAACCCTTGAACAGGGTGTTAGGACCACCTCCTAAACCCTCAGTGGAAGAAGCTCCTAAGTTGGAGTTGAAGCAGATACTATCATATATCAAGTATGAATTTCTTGGCAAAAATAATACATTACCTATAATCTTGTCTGCTTCCTTGACTGCGGCGCGGGTAGAAGCAGCTATTACGGTGCTGAAGAAGAGAAAAAGAGCCATGGGGTGGCAGATATCTGACATCTATAGTATCAACCCATCCCTATGCATACACATAGAGGAGGGCCACAAGCCAATGGCTCAACCGCAGAGGAGGCTAAATCCAATCATGAAGGAGGTAGTGAAAAAGGAGGTTATAAAGTGGTTTGACGCAGGGATTATCTTCCCCATATCAGACAGAAAATGGGTAAGCCCTATATATATGTCCCCAAGAAGGGTGGGATGACAGTTGTCACCAATGAGAAGAATGAGCTGATTCTAACTAGGATGATGACGGGGTGGCGAATCTGCATAGACTATAGAAAACTGAATGATACCACTAGGAAAGATCATTACCCTGTGCCTTTCATTGACAAGATGTTGGATAGACTAGCTGAGCAAGAGTACTATTGCTTCCTGGATGGATACTCAGGGTACAAACAAATCACTATTGCACCCAAAGACCAGGAAAAGACAACTTTCACCTGCCCATACGAATTTCTCATGGGGTGGCAATCAATAGAATTTAGGGCCACCGTAGCAAACATCACAGGGTGAAAATGCATATCAGAATTAGCCAACCTAGCAGCCTGCAAGGCAAGCTAATCCGAACACCATGAATGATAGTGAGGTGTTGAGGTAGATCTTGGCCAATCAGAATAGGCAAGAAGAGAAAATTTGGAGGAACAAGCAGGATCTGCAGAACTTAGAAAAGCAGTTGGGACAACTGGCTACGACTTCTCTATATTTGGGAAATCATTTGAGAGCTACATGAAGAATTTGGACAGAGGGCTAAATACATGCGAGGAGACCAACCGCATTCTTAACTGGGAGAAATTTCACTTCCCAGTTCAGGAGGGGATAGTCTTAGGCCACAAAGTGTCCAAGAAGGGGCTGGAAGTAGACAAAGCGATAATAGAGGTGATCGATAAACTGCCACTGCCGATTTTGGTCAAGGGAATTCAGAGCTTTCTAGGACATGTAGTGTTCTACTACAAGTTTATTAAAGACTTCTCAAAGATCGCGAAGCTATTATGTGCCCTATTGGAGAAAGAGATGCCATTTCACTTTGATGAATCTTGTCTGCAGGTGTTTAAAATACTGAAGAAAAAGTTAATGGAGGCTCCAATCTTGGTAGCACTTGATTAGGGTCTCCTATTCAAGCTAATATGTGACACCAGTGATATAGCAGTGGGGACAGTGCTGGGGCAGCGCAGAGATAAAGTCTTTCACTCCATATACTATGCCAGCAAGACCTTAGATGCAGCACAGAGCAACTACACAGTTACTGAGAAGGAAATACTAGCACTAGTATATGCGTTTGATAAACTTAGAGTTTATTTAGTGGGGACCCAAGTGGTGATGTTCACAGACCACATTGCAGTGAAGTATTTGTTCAACAAAAAGGATGCCAAGCCGCACTTCATTAGATGGATCTTATTGGTCCAAGAGTTTGACATCGAGATCAGAGAATGGAAGGGGAATGAGAACCAGGTTGCTGATCATCTATCCCGTCTGGAGACTGATGCTCACACAGCTGAGCAACTACAAATCAAAGAAGAGTTTTTGGACGAGCAACTGTTAGCTTTCGAGGTGGAACAATTACCATGGTATGATAATATTGTAAATTACTTAGTAAGTGGTATGTTCCCACCTGATGCAACCTATCAGCAAAAAAAAGGTTGGCCCATGATTCTAAGGCATACATCTGGGATGAGCTGTACCCATTTAAGTAGGGAGTTGACTGCATGGTAAGAAGGTATGTTCCAGAGCTAGAGATGCAGCAGATTCTAGAGAGATGCCATGCCTCTCTGTATGGGGGCTATCATGGTGGTGGCCAGATAGCTTATAAGGTATTATAATTTGGTTTCTTCTGGACCACCCTATTCAAATATGCTCTTCAATTCTCCAAGGTCTGTGATGCTTGCCAAAAGACAGGTGCTATATCCCAGAGGCATGATATGGCCTTAAACAATATTCTGGAAGTGGAGATCTTCGATGTTAGGACATTGATTTCATGGGGCCATTCCCACCATTATTCGGTTTCCATTATATTCTGGTAGTTGTGGACTACGATTCCAAATGGGTAGCAGCCCTTTCAACCAATCATGCAAAGGTGGTGACCAAGTTCCTCCGAAAGAACATCTTTACATGGTTTGGTACTCCAAGGGCCATTATTAGTGATGGCCTTACCCATTTTTTAAACCAAACTATGAAGAACTTGCTAGCAAAATATAGGATATGGTACAAGGTAGCCATAATATATCACCTACACACCAGTGGGCAGGTAGAGGTGTCCAACAGGAAGGTGAAGCAGATATTACAAAAGACAATGAATTCCACCCAAAAGGATTGGGCAAAAAAGCTGGATAAAGCATTGTGGGCATAACGAACTGCATACAAGACCCCAATCGAAACCTCTCCTTACAGGGTGGTGTATGGCAAGGCTTATTATTTACCCGTAGAGCTTGAGCATTAGATGTATTGGGTGATTAAGAAGCTGAATCTTGACCCAAAGCTCGCTGGAAGGAAGAGACTTGAGCAATTAGAGGAGTTGGATGAATTTCGGCTCCAATCTTCCAAGAATGCTAAGCTCTCCAAGGACTGGACAAAGAAGTGGCACGAACGGCACATAATCAAGTGAAACTTCAAGCCTGGCCAACAGGTATTGCTATTTAACTCACGTCTTAAACTGTTTCCAGAGAAATTGATGTCTAAATTGAGTGGACCATATATAGTGGTAGCGACCATACCCTATGGTGCAATGGAGACAAAGGACTTGATCACGAACCAAACTTTTTTGGTGAATGGTCAACGGGTCAAGCACTACTATGATGTGGATGTGAATCAAACAGTAGAGGCCATTGAGCTGGCCAAAGATGAATGAGCATAGCATGCGTCATGCCATGACGTTAAATTAGGCATTGTCATGCCCAAAGTCCCATTAAGGCAGACTGACACCCGTTGCCGATAAGGCTCAAGAGAACCAACCTGTATTTGTCCACTTTCTATACATATTATAAGGGGTTTCTATGTTCAACATGCTTTCAAGAAAGTAAATAGTAATAACAAGCCAAAAGGAAATACATATGACTAGGCCGTTGGGGGCCACGTTGTCTAAAGTATAAGATATGACCACACTTTAATTTACATAGTCTACAAAGCCACTAGATAAGGAAAAGTATCTGATAAGGATTAGGACAGGCCCCGCCTTGACTAACTATACAGTACAAAAATATATGCTCTAGATACACAAAGCTTCGAAGCAAACTGGAGCTTGGTAATAGCAGCTAGATATCATGTACTCCTACTAGGGAGAGCTACTAGCACCTATACCTGTAACATGAAATGCAGGTCCCCCATAAGGGATATCAGTACGAGATAATGTACTGAATATGTAAGGCACTATACAACTCAAATGAAATTATGCACTCGTATAAGGATAAGAGACCACCTTTAGTTATACTATGGAATCATGTACTTTATCTTCTTTTTATTACTTTACCTGTACTGTATAATTTGTGTACAGCATGTAATACAAATGATCAGCTGATTAGTGGTAAATCTATGTCAGGATTGACCCTTGCTAGGTTTTTCCTTTCATCTCTTGGGCTACTCTTTGTAATGGGATCGACCCTTGCTTAGGCAACCCGTGGTGAGGTAACATAGTTGTGTTTATTTTATTTTATTTTTTAAAAAAAGAGGGTCCTGTAAAAAAAAGTAAGAAAAATTTGCACAAGTACAGGTATGTGATGCCTCCGCGTTGCAGATCATGCATAAATTGTGTGTAAGTTTTTTAGTCCTCAATTCCCTACGATCCATTGGGAATTTTTTTTTGGGTTTTCTTGATCTAATCCATTGTTTTAGTGTTTTGAAGCATCTCCAGGTATTCAAAAAAAAATTCGGGGCCTAGAGCTAAAAATTGGCACTTAATTGTCGCTCAAAACAGTAAGCATACATGATGGTTCCGTGATGCGGACACATCGTGGATGCTTACTGTTTCTGCACCCAGGTGAAAATTTTAATAAGTATAGGTCCGCATTGCCTCCGCGACACGAAGCAAATGCGGATGCATATTGTTTTTGCACTAAGGTACATGTATTTCCTAAAGTATCACTTTATGTTGCCTCCATGTCGCGGAGCTGATGCGAAGGTTACTATTTCTGCATCTAGGAAAAAGCTTATTAAGTGTTGATTCGTGTTCACTTCGCATCACAGAGGGAACCCGATAAGATGTAAAAATTCTCGAATTGCAGACGTGGCCCACCCCTTTAATTCCCCCAACCATTTTATTTTATTTTGTTTCTTCCCCTTTTAATTCGAAACCCCCGACCCCAACCCATTATTTCTTCCCCCATCCGTCATCGTGCCCGTTATCTTCTTCCCTCTTCCCCCCATATTTTCAAACTTCATCGCGTCACATATCACATGGATCACCCCACCATTGCACAAACGTCACTCCTCTCCCCAAGTATGATCTCATGTTTTGTCTTTGCTTTGTTTCAAGATTCCATGTTTGAAGTCTTCATGCTTTATGGGTTAAATCGAAGTAGGTTTCTTGATTGTTGTCTAATCTTGCTCGTGGGGGTGACAGTGGTGGATAATTGGTATCTATGCATGAGTGTTGTGTATGATTTGTGGTGGTGAAAACCCTAGGTCAAATTTGCACCCAAAATTGGGAAAAAGTTGGGGGTTTATGAGTTCTTTCCCATGCTTTGTATTTTAATGGTTGTTTCGATATTGGCATGTGCCAAATATTCAAGTGTGAGGTTGAATTCGAACAAAATGATAAGGGGTTGTTCGTGTAACTGTCTAAAAAAGGTTGATTGGGGTTCTTCTACACACTTTTGGTTGGGTTTGAAATAGATTTGTGTGTTTATCTAAACGTGCAAGTGTGGGGTTGAATCCTTGTTTGTGAAAGTGTAGGATTGATGCCTCTTAGTTGGGGGGAGGGAGGGGGTATTAGTTCACCATTGAGTTGAATATGATGTTGTATGGTTGTAACTGTCAGATATGATGTGGGGGTGTGGAATGATGCAGGGATATAACCCGTATGACTTGGGGAAGTCTGAGTACCCTCGCCACGCCGACTTGAGTTTAAGTGTGAGGTCCTGATTTTGAGTTAAGCACTGATTTTGCAATTGCGTTTTACAGGTATTATGTCTTCATGTACACGATGAGGTGGTCAATCAAGTAGGCCAAGGTCCACCAACAAGGAAACAGCCACGAGATATCCCAGAAGTACCCAGGGACACTAGGAGGGGTCAGTAGCCTCAATAAGGGGCCAATGCTATAAACAGAGAGGGAAGGTGGTAGTATCAGTCTTATGATGAGACAAAGTACTACCCCAATGTCCCTATTGACGTAGATTCCCTTCGGGATGAGTACCCCCAAATCCTGAACTGCTGCAACCAATTAAGTTTGGGTTTCTTGTTCCGACCACCTTTGCCATGTAATCTGAGCTTGGTCAGGGAATTCTACGCTAATATGAGCAAAGAACTGAGGTCCCAATCGGTGATTGTTCGAGGATTGGAGGTTAACTTCTCATCGCTGGCTATCAACCAGATCTTGGGCACCCCCAAAGATGTCCCCGCATTAGTCTTTTAGGAGCTATACAATTGCCCACCCTACCAAGACATTCGGCCCACTATTGCAAGGTAGCGGTCCATGACTAAGTGGGTCAGACATGCTGAGTGGGGCTATCACCTCTCATTTCCATTCGTTCACAAATCTAAGGAAGCACGGGTCATGGTCAAGATAGTTATGTACTCATTCTTTCTTTCTGGGGGAACACTTCACAAATGTAAAAAAGATAAAGCGTGCCTCATGTATGCAATTATAGGGCCATGCAGTTGAATTACGGAGCGATATTCTGGATAGCGATGAGGAAGGCTAAGACCCATAAGGGTCACAGATATGCTTTTGGGGGCCTCATAACTGCTTTGTGTCGTGATGCAGGGGTCCCTAAGGAGGAGGCTAACTATTGGTGGTCATCCAAGCTCCCCCCTATGTTGCCACTCAAATTAAGGGCCGGATGTGACCTTGGGCCCAGTCTTGACTTCGACAGAGAGGGCTTACTGGGATAAGTTGATTGCGGGCCACATGTACGGCCTAAAGATGCCGCGACACCAAACTGGCGACCGGCCCTCCACGAGGGAAGAGCTGCAGGAGGTTAAGATTAAATACCCTCTCAATGACCACAACAAAGTCGTGCATCACATTAGACCCCGATTTGTTGAGCCAGTGGAGGATGACATTTCTACGGACCCAGGGGAGACGCACGAGGATGCGGATGATGATGAGGCTGATGAGGATGACATCGTTGATGAGCCGCAGGTGTATGCAGGGGATGAGCCTGTATTATCCAGCCCTGGTAATGCTTGAGCACCACAATTCCCGCCTTACATGTTATGTATGGTTAGCAGAGAGGGTAGTGCTAAGTTTAAGTGTGGGGTGGGAATTTTGTTGTTCTATGATACTACTTCTATTATTCTATTATTGGCATGTATTAAGACCATTCTTATTTTCTGCTTTAGGTTTATGTCTGGACATCTTAATGTAGGGTTGAACATCTTTTAATTTTATTGGGTCTGTAAATACTAGTTATCTACTATACTACTTGATGCATGGATGCTCTTGTTATGATATTTTATAAATGCATTTATTTGTTGGTAGTTGTATGTCTGTTGATATTAGCTGTGTTAGTCATAGTTGAGTGATGGAGCCCCTATGATGGATGGATGGCGACCGTCCTAAGGGCATTCGTCAAATCGAGTTCATATGGAGTGGGGTAGTGTGAGAACGAGCATTGAACACGAACCTTTGAACATAGTAAAGGGTGGTTGCTTGAGCCTTGTGAATCACTATTGTTGACATTCAATTTTTACCCTTCACAGTATAAATCAGTCGTTGAGCGTTTAATTTAAAATTTTGATATAATTAGCTTTCAAAAATGCAAAAAAAAAAAGAAGTATTTTTCTCAAATAAATTTATTTTACTTTATTTATGAGTTATTATTTTATAATTAATTTAATTATTTCAAGTTATTTATATTAAAAGTTCTTCAATTAATTTGTATCAATTCATCTGGTAGTCAAATTAATCAATTGAATTCGATACATTCTAATTAGTCATATTTGCAATTTCAAATGACTAATTTCTCAATTTAAAATGTTATCCTTTAAAACCCATTTTTGGCTCCCTTTTACTCCAATTCGGACCAGGCCCAAACCAAAATCCATAAAAACCAGCCCAAACGTCCCTGACCCAGCCCAATATCCCTTTTTTCAGCAACATATACACACATACCCACACAACACAACACACACGTACGCACACACGCGCCCCCAACCCCTTCTCCTTTCCTTTTCCCCTTTCGTGCTTCGCGTGGACCTCACCATTTCTTCTTCTTCCTCGTCGGACAAAACCAAAACCAGACATCAGCAACTCCCCAACGTTCTCCTCCAACAAATCACGCTCCTCCATCCCCTTTCCCCAGGCGTCTTCGCTTTATCTTCAAAGCCGTAGATTGAGGAGTTAAAGCAGGAATCGACCCTACCCATTTTCGAATTTTGAATTCGAAACCCCAATTTCCCTACATCGATCCCCAATTTGCCCTGCGTTTTCCCTCCCATTCTTGCCCTAATTTTGGGGCCATATAATTCCTTCTTCTTCTTCTTCATTTTGGGGGGAGCCGTTTTGGAATAAAAAAAGAACCCTATTAAAATTTCTTCTGTATATGTCTTTTTGAGTTTTCATTGGCAAACATTGAAGCCAAAAGGTCTTGTTCTCGGAGTTCAGGAACACAGCCGATTTCCGTTGGTGGAAGAGTCTTCGTTCCAGTCCGCGCGTTCCCAGTTCCTGCTCTCAAGAAGGTTATTCCTTTCAATCAACTTGTTTATTTGATTATGTTGGTTTGTCTTCGTACATGGCTGGATTTTCGATGGTTTTTTAGTTCTGGTACTCCCATGTTGTTTTGGACTTGATTTTGTGTTTGTTTGGCTGGTTAATGCTTCCTGTTCTACTTCTGGTTCTCAGTCTTGTCGAGCCTAATACTTGTACTGGTTGAGGGTGGTGTTGTTATCGTTTTGTTCACTGCTAAGTTGTCAAGAGTCAAGGCTAATGTCCAAATGATCTTGCTTTTCAAAACATGCTATAATGTTCAAATCCTGTTAATTTGTTGATAATTCTAGTTCCTTGAGCTGTTGTAATGCTCTTGTCTCGTTCTTCTTCACCTCGTTCAAATCTTACACACTGTATTCGAATGTGAATATTGAAGTTATATTGAAATCTTCTGTTTGAACTTTGTTTGTTGACTGGGAACCCCTGTTGTGATAAGTCAATGCTGTGGGTTGTTGTTATTGATCGTACTAGGTTGTAGTTGGTTTTAAAGCTTTAAAATGATGCATCTTTACCACTTCATGATTTGAAAGTTGGCTCTTCGAGGCGAGTCTTAGTTTTTGCTGGAATAGCTTCAAATGGTGAGTATTTGCTGTAAAGAATTCATCTCTGTTTCTGTCTCGGTTTAGCACTTTGGTCTCTAATTCTATTCTTAGACTTAAGAGTTGAAACTTGTTTCATCCTATTTGAACTTGATAGTTTCAATTTTAGTCTGGTCATTTTGCTCTTTGTTTTGTCTGGTTTCCACTCTTGTGTTTTGGTTTGCCTGGCTTATTCATCTGTGTTTCGTTTCAAGTATGAACATAAAAGAGATTTAGTATTAGTTTCTTTTTGATTACTAATGAGGTCTTAATAAGTTCAATGGCATGTTACAGTCTGCATATGGTATTTGAGTACTGGCTTTTAATTCCTCTGATTTTATCTTCTTGTTGGGTTCGTTTTCCCCTTGTTGTTACCTGGTAGCTGTTAAAGTTCAAGCTTGAGTGTGTCGTTGTTCTGTTGGATTCACTTCTTGGTTTGTTCATGTGAGGTTACATGAGATTGTTTTAAATAGGAATATAGCAACTTAATGAAGTTGAACTCATTTGGTTTCAATACTTGATAGCATCTTGCATTTTGTGCTTCAATCAAGTTTTAACTTTATAAAAGTTGGTATCTTTTACTAATTTCTCTGATTTCCAGTTACATGGTTTACTGTTGGGTTCTTTTTCTTTTCCCTGCTGTCTTGTATTTCTTAAAACTTTGAGCTTTAGGTCGCGAACAGTTATACGAGTTGATGAATGTTAAGTTCCAAGTTCACTTAACCTCTTACTCCTGTACGTTTGTTTCCTTTGCTTAGCTCTTTTTCTGAGGCTCTCAGTTTGTTTTGGGGCACTGATCAAGTTAGCTATATGATGTTATCATTGTCATGATATATGGTCTGATATTTTGTCTGCATTTTCCCTCTTTTGGAGTCTCTGTTTCACACATATTCTGTTATCATAGTCTGATGTTATCATTGTTTGATGTTTTATCTGATAGTTATACGAGTATTGTTTTCACACACTCTATTTTTGTCTCAAACTTGCCATAGTGTATATCAAGGTTATTAAGTTTTCTATCAAATGAACACAATCAGTGATTTCCTTAGCTCATCCTTGGTTTCGATTTGTTTATTAGTGTTTAAGGTTTTGGCATGTTATAGCTTGCTTTGGGTTGTTGATTTCATGCCTTCAAGTCATGTGGCTATATGAATAACTGTTGGTATGCTATTGCAGTCATTTGCCTTTGCTTCTACTGGATTTGCCTGGAATCTGAGTTATTTAGTCATAAAGGATAATATACATGTCTTCATTATGTTGAAATTGTTGAAAAGTGTTGAAAGCATGTTTCTGTTCTCTGTTCCTTTTTTTGTACTTTTCTGTTAAGAGTTGACTGTTGTCGAATCTATGATTTGTTGCCTCCTTATTTTTATGTATGTTATTTTCCTTTTCTCTGGGCAGCAGCTTCTTTGCTTCTATTTTGTAGCTATATAGGTGTTGTTCCAATCTAGTGAGTAAAAAGACTGATTTGCTAGGCTCTAGCATCTATGGTTACATGAATTGTTCCTTGTTTCAAAATTTTCTTCCTGTTCCTATCCCCTATTCCCTATGTTAACTGAAGAACAGAGCAGGGATTTAGTTTAGGATTTCATATCTTCCACATTATTTTACCTTAATTTGTTGAATTAAATCGGTGTTTTTATGATTTAGTGTGCGACAGGTTACTCTTTTGCCTCGCCTTAATTTGTTGAATTAAATTGGTGTTTTTATGATCTAGTGTGCGACAACTTACTCTTTTGCCTTTATCTACTCCCTATCTCTATTAGTTTTCCTATGTTAGTGTATCCATTTGAACTTGTATCTTTCCTGTATGATGTCTAATGCAATAATGAGATAAAAATATCAAATTTCGGCCCATTTTAGCTTGTTTAGCATGTTTTAGTCGATCCGATTGGGTTTGTTTCCTGTTTCTTTACTTAAGATCGAGCTTGAGGAGAGCCTGTATCGTTCTTTACCTATCCATGTGTGTTTTGTTGGTACCAATACAACATCTTTTGAACCGGTCACGTCTTAATGCCTTGAGTTCTTCTCTTAAAGTGATCTGTTAACATGAAGATTGGGAACTCGGTCTATCAAGTGTAAGTTTGAAGTTGGTTGCTAGAAGTTTCAACTTAGGAGTAACGTTATTCATGTTGTTCTTCCTATAATTGTACTATTATTTACGAGTGGATGAGTGCTTGAATGTATACAAACTGCATGTTTGTTTAAATGTCTTAAAATTAGACTCTCTCTTGTTCCTGTTGATATTACTAGTGCATTAGGAATTTCGGGTTAAGTAATTAGTAATATTTACTTTCAATCTTGTTGATGAGAAATTACGAAGTTTATTTCCTGTTTCTTTTTCGCATGTGATACCCTTCGGATCCATTTTGGACTCCTATTTTGCATCTCTTGGGCCATGGAGGCCCAAGTTCTCTTTTCTATCGAGTCAGCCCCAATTCACAGGACAAGGAATCCACCGCAAGTCTCGGAGTTGCTGTACGGGTTGCGGAAGCCGAAGATCAGTGAGTATACATTCATATACGCAAATATACAATAAGTGTATATGAAAGGGAATGGGCCGAAAGCCCAAGGAGCAGCATCAGGAGATTAATGGGCCAGGCAGGCCCAAATTTAGAATTAGGATAGATTTGGAGAATGAGCCTGCCGAAAGCCTAATTTTATTTTACTTCTTGCTCTTTGTATATTTATTTGCTTGTGATACTTGTCTAACTCTAACATTTTATTTATTTTAATCTAATTATTTCCCCAATAATTGTCAAAGTCATTTATGTCATTTATTTTATCTTCAAAAAAAACTCTTTTCTTAAATTTTTCAATATTTTAAAAGTATTTGTGAAATTTTATTTTGTTAAAATGATTTAGATGCCTCTTAAGTAAAAAATGTAAAATTTTCTTTTCTTTAATACTTTAGTTGATTACGTCTTAAATTACTAAAAATGAAAAAAAATAATAATAAAATAAAAAAAATTCAAATATACTTTTAAGTTTTCTTTTATTCCTATTAAATCAAATTTTAAAGTTAGTCAAAACTCCCTAATTATTGGTCAATTGCAAGTTAGAGGTTATTTTTAAGTGATTAATTTCTTTTCAAAAAATGAAAATTGAACACTTATCATCTCTTGAAAAATTTTAAGACTTTTCTGTTGAGTTTTAAAATTTAAATTAGTTTTCTTAATTTTCCTTCAAAAATTAAGTGGTAACTCTATTTTAATTTTGAAAATTTGGTTTACTTAACTGTTTAAGTAATAAATTGAGTTTTCGAAATACAAGTCATTTTTTTCCATATAACAACTATTTTATGCATGCTTAATTAAATGAATTCATGTGAATACCACAATAGGAACTCTAGTGCTAGCTTTCTGATGAAAATGTGTCGAGAGTGATAGAGCTAATTGTGAGTCTCGGTTGTGATAGGTTCGAGAACTTGCCCAGTATATAGAGTAGATTTTGGAAGAATCGGAACTATAGGAGAGGATCTAGGCGTTTTTTTGATAGACAAACAATCCTAGTTAGCCCTGTTGAGCCTTAGCCTATTCTTTGACTAACCACATTCCAAGTCAATCCATTTTTCTTGATGAAGTACCCATTTTTTATCCTAATTTCCTAGCGCTTGAGCAAGATGAATAAGAAAAGAGGAAACTACTTGAGTGGACACCCGAGAGTACGTGCAATAATAGTGTCAAGAAAAGAAAAATAGAAAAAAAAAGAGTGGAAGAATAAGTGTAGTTAGAAAGAGTTGACCAAAATAGTAGGGGTCCGCATTGCTTCCGCGTCACGGAGCAATCACAGATGCACACTATTTTGGGCCCAAAATATTTCAGTTATACAGTGCTGGTTTGTGATGCTTTCGCGGAGGCATCGCGGATGCACATTGGGATAAAAAAATATATTTTATTTCCCTTTGATTAGTCACTGTTTATTTAGGGTGTCCACGTGTTTCTAGGGTTGTGGAATGCAATAGATCATTGTCGATGACTGCACAAATTCACGCATCAATTTTTTTTAGTAAGAAAATGTATATGGAGTAATTAAATTTGTAGCAAGCAACAGAACATAATAATAACAACAACATTACTGTAAGTCCCTTTGACTTAAATTCAGATATTTGCTTATAATTTGTACTGTGTAATTTAGTTACTACATAGAGACATTTAAAATATATCCATGGTCAAGGTATGAAGGCGACAATAAATGGTTGGAAAGGGAGGATGAGCGCACCTTTGCTGATCATGAATACAATGACGGTTGGGGAATACAGAAAAATTGATTGTTCTGTTGAGAATTTTCGAAATCAAATTTACGTTAATCAATACTGCAAAAATATTAGTACTTCAGAACCTTCAAAGTTCAAGCAGTGCTATTCAAAGTAATTAGCCTACAAAAATGATGATGGATGAACACAGAAATAGCAAATTAGTATGATTTTTTTGTCATCCATTAGAATTTTTGGAGTGTAGTTCTTGTTCAGATGTTAAAGCTAGAGAAATATGGAAGAATTCAGAGAGATAAATTTAATTTC
Organism: Solanum virginianum; assembly: GCA_000787875.1. Lineage (NCBI taxonomy): Eukaryota > Viridiplantae > Streptophyta > Magnoliopsida > Solanales > Solanaceae > Solanum > Solanum virginianum. The sequence continues at coordinate 35,605 of DF357905.1, read as the reverse complement.
TTAATTCTAAAGGGTGGCAGATGTACGGGCTTAAAATTCTCTTTCACACGTACACAAAAGATTTGTAAACCAAGTTCAAATCACATAATTCAAATTGCTTTGAGTCAGTTCGATAATTTTGATTAGATTGATTTGTTCGCATGCCTATTTTTACCCTATATTTTTATAATAGTTTTAGCTCACACCTTACTCTTTTTTTCCGTATATATAATGTTATAAGTTTTTTTTTTTTGTTTAACTTGTTGATGTGTAACATTATTGAATGATGACAAACAATACAATATATCCACATATTATATTCATTAGAATTCATCCAATACGTTAGGGACAATAATATGGTTATATTCAACACAATATGATTATATTCACCACTCATGAGTATTTAGAAGGACATCTATCTCAAAGTCTATCTCCCTATCAGGACGAACTCTTGGTAGATCATCGGGAAAGACTTTGAGAAACTTTTCTACAACTAGAACAGACTGGAGAGATGATGTCTCAGCACCAGAATCACTAACTCTGACTATGTGATAGATGCACCTCTTGGAGATTAACTTCTTAGCTTAAGGTATGAAATGACATGACCCATAGGCATGGCTGAACTACCCCTTCACTCTAAAACTGACCCATTTGGGAACTTAAACTTGACAATTCCGGTTCTACAATCAATAGGGATATAGCAAGCATGAAGCCAGTTCATGCCCAAAATGACATCAAAGTCGATCATATCTAACTCAACTAGATCCACTAAGGTGTCTTTATGGTGGATTAGACAAGACAATCCTTATAGACTCTTTAACATATAACAGATTCACCCATAGGAGTGGATACATTGAGAGCCTCAAGAAGACGCTGAGGACTAATTTCAACTTCATAGCTATGTAGGGAGTCATAAAAGATAGGGTATCACCTAGGTCTAGTAATTCATAAACATCATGAGTAAAGACTTTGAGCATACCGGTGACTCCATCCGGAGAATTCTCTTGATCCTGACGGCTCTCTATAACATATAAACGATTTGTACTCCCACCTGTCCTTGAAGTAGTAACCCTGTGAGCCAATTTACTTGCTAGAGTTGATGAATATGATTGAGCCCTATGGCCCTTATAATTTTATCTTCCTATTGGATACTCCTTAAAAAGTGACCCATCTATCCACACCTGAAACAACTATTAGTGCCAACAAGACACTCTCTGAAATGGAACCTACCATACTTGCCACATAATGGATGGCAAGAAGGTCCTTGAGCTACACTCTCTTGTGATTAGGTGCCCTGAAATTCTGGGACCTCTGTTCATGTCAAACCGCTGGTGCAGGTGCATTGGTAGATAATGCAGCTAGCCCAGACGGCCTTGACTGAAAAGGTGGATGACTCTCATTCCTAGCCTTTCTCTTACTTGTCTCCTGACTAGATGTCTTTGCCCTTTTGTTGGGAAACTCTTCCCTATCCCTCAACTTTTCCTCCTAGACCTGTTACACATATGTCATCAGCCTGGCTATATCCATATCACCTATCAGCATAGCTTCCCTGCTCTCCTTGTTAGTCATATGGGAGAGCCCAACCACGAAAAAATTCATTATGCTTCTCATATTATAAGCTACCATATCTGATGCATAGCAGGACAACTGAGTAAACCTAAAGCTATACTCATGCGCACTCATAGACTCTTGTTTCAAGTTCAAAATTTCCCTTACCTTTGCTTCTTTCAACTCTCTCGAAAAGAAATGGCCCAAGAAAGGCATCCTCAAATATAACTTAGCTCAAGAGTGTTCCACTCTCTCCCTTATTCTTTTTTCCACTAATCAATCTATGCTCTTGCCACACCCTTAAGCTAGTAAGAATGAAATGCCCCAAAAATGTATTTCGAAAATACTCATAATCGTAATTTTAATATATCTCAAAATTTGTGCGTGATATCAAACATCCGACTTCATCTTCGTGATTAGGAAAAAATTGAGTGACAAATGGGCATAATCCCGATTTTAGAGCAACCATAGCAAAAAATAATTTTTCAAAATTTTCTATTTCCAATGGCAATTCGCGCCCTAGCCGCAATGCGCCAGGGGCGCGGATTAGTGTTATTTTTCTTGAAAATTTAGTTTTGGCCAAAGGCCTTGGGGTTATAGCCCCATGCCCTCTTATGCATAAAAATATTTATCCATAGTCATTTTTCAACTCTATATCACTCAAGACCCTTTCAAAACCCTCTTTAACACTTAACCAAATATTTCATCCAAATTCAAGTGTCTCAAGCTTAATTTTTGATATCAAGAACTCCATTCAAGCTTCAAGTCTCCTTCACGTATACATCAAGGAATCGCCAAATTTAGGTATGTGGGTTTCAATCATTGGGTCCTTTCACCCATGGTGCCCAATCTTCCTATCTTATGAAAATTGCATGTTTTCAAGTTGTATTATCTATGAGTATCTTTTATTATAGATTACAAGCATGAAATATGTTGGGGTTTTATGAAATGTTGATAAGATTACACTATGAGTTGATTTTGTTTATTGAGACTATGTACGTTTTAAGCTATGAAACTATGATCTATTATGAGATTTGATGATAGATTTCAAGGTATCTCACATGAGGGTTTTGCAATATGTTGGTGGGTTGATTTGCATTGAGTTTTCTCACATGATTTTACTCTTGAATTGCATAATTTTGAACAAGTATTACATAGCCACCAAGTGTTTGATAAAATATCAAGTCAATAATTCTCAAGTTAATTACATGTTTTATAAGTCAAGTGACTTCACGATGAATATGGGCTATCAAGTATGCTATAAATTCATGAAATTATCTATGATTATGCAAGTATGAAGTTAAGCCCTACTTTCAAGATCACCTCTTGTGAGCCAAGGAAAATGTTTGATGATGATCTATTGTCATGTTTCAAGTTAGGCTCACCATTAGAGGTCAAGTATGTTTAAGAGCTACTCATGTCATGATTCCATGTTTATTGCAAGTTCTTAAAGTATGATTGTTATAAGTATTCCGTGGGATTATACTTAGCACCGATGGTTGGAGGGTTTGCTCTTTTTCCTTGAACTATGTGCTAATATAGGATTATGTTATTCCCTTGCTATACTAGTGGATCCATTTAGTGCAGTTTCTCTTGAAATTCTTCTTAAAATGGGATAGGCTCCCATAAGGAAGGTTATTTCTCTGAAATGGGATAGACTCTCGTAAGGTAAAGTATGGTTTACCTTGGCAAGTAAACCATCTCTTTACCAGTGAGGGATAATCATCGAAATTTCAAGTTGTAGCTCGTTTGGTCTTAATCTTTGTCGATTGAGGTATCTTCCCACACATGTATCATGTTCTATGAAAGTTGAATGATATACAAGCATGTTTTACTTCAAGCATTGATCATGCATGCCATATTGAGATTATGCTTATCTATTGCCAATTAGTAGGCATTTTGACTATATGGGCTTATGTCTTGTTGTATTGCATCCTACATACTTAGTAAATTCAAACGTACTAATGCATATTTTAGCCTACATGATATAACCATGTAGGGACCGAAACTCCTCTTAATCATCCTCCACATGGCTAGTGAGGTTATTTAAAGTCCTCAAGTTTTTGGACACTATCTACTTTGCTCTTGTTATTTCTAACACTTCTTTATGTTGAACATTTGACATTATGAGGTGAGCCTGGAAAGTGTCTTGGCCCCCGCTCCATTCTATGTTTAGAGGTGTTGCTAGAATATTATGATGTATTTATGCTATAAGCTTGACTCTTAACCTTTTTTATTTTCAAAGACTTTCCTTAGTCCCATTCTCCCTTATTTATGTTTTTTGTTGTTGTTTACTTTGCTTTCGCGACCTAGGATGTGTGATTAATATGCTAAAAGGCTTATTTGGGTCTATTCGGGCTCCCATTTTCCGTGTCACGTGTAGGCCCTAGGCTTGGGTCATGAAAAACTTGGTATCAAAGCATAGGTTGTTAATGGTCCTCGGAATCCAACACACCGCATCAATTAGAGTCTTATTCATGGTTGTGAAGTGCACCACAACTATGAGTAAGAGGCTATGAGGCGTTTAGGAAATGTTTCCCTTCTTTATCATCTATGTCGTGCTTTAGAAATAAGGTAAGGCTTTTTCCTCTAACGAATGTTCCTTGCTATTCTAGATCATGCCGATTCCAAGAGGAAGAAGAACCTTTAAACCCGAGGAGAAACCGACCCCTCTCGCTACTCAAGATGGGGAAGCGGTCCATGATTAGTTCTGAGATGCTTGTTGCTTCCCTAGCACATGCAAGTGTACACAGTCTCACAAGTAATACAATGGCCCTAGTTAAAGAGTTGGGTTGTCGAACCCAAGGGATTTGGTTGTATTTAGTAGCTTCTCTCGGTTATCACGTTCGTGGTGTTTTCGTAGAAAGAGTTTTAGTTGTAGGGAAAATAAATTATAAAAGAAATAACTTTCTAGTAGACTAAGATGACTTTCACACAAGATGTCAATTAGAGATGCAATTCTAGGGTTGTAACTTTTTCGACTCTGTCTAGTCTTAACAATATCTATCTATGTTTGGTTTTCTGATTATTGATTCATGGTGTTTAATTTACCTGAACAGGGTTGCACGCCTCTGTCGGCCTACTATTATTGACTGGCTAACTACATTGTTGAGCGGGGATAGATAGATCAATAAAAATGCATTAAAGTTATCTTCCCGTATATGAACCAAGCAAGGTGTAAGGGTAGTTGTCATAGATCTCCCTTATTCGAATCAACCTAGTTTCCTCGTATTGAACAAGCTCCCTATGCTATTGTGTTCTATTCATTTCAATATCTCTCGAGTTCAGAGTGACTAACAAATTTACTTCCTAGTTGGCTGGACTCTGGAGTATAGATATAATTGACATAGGAATAATCGAAACGAACCATTCATTGATGTCAAAAGTTAAGAACTACACATAGTTTATGGCTACGACCCCAGAATATGGAGGCTTAGCCACTTATGGACATGGAATACATCATGAATGAAGTGGAAAACATCCAAAACCAAAATATAAAGATTAAACTAACCAAAGTATGGTAGAAAAGAGTTCTATGTCGTCTCTACAGTAGTCCTTGCATGAAAACCAAGATAAAAACCTAAAGTCTAAGATAGAGTAATAAAAATCTCGTAATTTGACTTTTCCGCATCAGATCCTCAGGTCTGTGATGCAGACCCCCTGTTTCTCTGATTTCTCGCTTAAATTGCTGACTGGATAATCCTGCACACTTTTGCATAGGTTTGCAACCTTGGACTTTCTTAGGCTTCGCGCCTTTTTCTATTTTTAAACTTCCGCAACCTTCCTCCTAGGTCTGCCACATGGACTTTTGGTCTTGTGGCTGCTTCTACTAACTTTTATCCTCTGAGTTTCGAGTTGTGTTTGTTTCTCATGTTCGGGTTTAACACCGATCTCTCTGATCTAAGCAAAATCCTGCAAAAACACAACCAATAGATGCACTCAGCCCTGCGTTAGCAGAATAAGCGAAAATAACACTCAAAAACCTAGACTCTATTAATTTGTCCTCTGAATTCACTCTATTTATGGGCATTATTGGCTAATTAGGCATATAAATACTCCTAAGATCAGAAATTCTTGATAAATTGATAGACTTATGAGCATATTAAGTCCTGGGGGGAGTATTAGCACCAAAATGAGTGAGAGTGAGTCCTACTCGCACTCATTAACTATGTGGCCAGCACAGGAGATGATTAGACCATGAAAGTGGATATTTCCTTTGCCTCGCAAAGGGCTTGACAGACTTATTTGGGATCCCCAACAAACTCGTCCCATACCCCAGCAAGGTACTAGACGGATGTGGCAATGACATCTCATCGTTGTATCATTACTGGCTCATAGATGGTGTGTGTCCATTATAGAAATTCCCAGATAGGTTTCATGGTGATAGTACTCTGAGGTTGATGTGATTGTCTAATGTTTTGATGGATAGTGAGGTGATAGAGTCCTATTTCTTACTCTAAGTTAAGAATGAGTGATTGATGAGCTGATGATATTGTATACTGTTTATTTTAGCTCGTTTACATACAATACAATCTACGTACTAACTCTCCTTTGGCGCTACTTTATTTTATGATGCCAATTTTATAGACAGAAGACTTCAGCAGGCTAATCATTGAGGTTCGCAGATCCCCAGACAGAGACTTGGTGAGTTCTCCCTTACTTTGGAAGGACATGTTTATCTTTTCAGTACTTTGACTTATTTTCTTTGATTGTAGTAGTCATGGCCTGTCATGGTACCTTCTTAGATAATAGTTATAGAGGTTTCATAGACATAGATTGATGATGGCCAATGTTGGGGTTCTTTTCCCCCTTTTTTTCTTTCTTCACAAGGAGATTGTTCTTTCGTTTCATATTTCATTTATGATAGACTGAGTCGATAGCTGTAGCCCACATATAGATGGCGATTTCTTATTATCTTCTGCTATTGAACTGAATAAACGAATGCGGTAAGACTAAGGGGATTACTTGGGGACTAGCAATAGTCTTCGAGTGCCAAGTACGCCTAGGGTACCCTTCCAGGGCGTGACATTTTCTGGCATGGATTTTTTAAACTATTGTATTATTTTTCTCTGAATTAATTGATTTTAGTGTCATTAGATTTGTTATATGATTGTGATGATATATTTGAATAGATTTTGGTGATGTGGAGTACCGTAAAAAGGGGAAGGCTTTCAATTTGACTTGATTCGAGACTTTATCTAAGGCAAGTGGACTTTTAACCTTTTGTTAAGTATGATGGAACCTTGTATGCTCCTTTGTGTATAAAAATGAGTACTTTGGGCTCTTGCACTTTGCGAATGCAGCCTCCTTCTCGTGAATGCAGAGGTCTAAATGATTTGACTTCCACAAATGCGGACGTGTAGGCGCAAACACGGAGAATAAACCCTGATGCACTAGAAACTAGTTCACATTAGCACTCATAGCGCAGAAAAAAACACAAAAAGGACCCTCAGGATTCATTCGAAACCCCGTGAACACCAACCAAGCATGGAACCCTACAGCTAGAGAGAGCTCGTGGATCAAACGCCACAATTTCTCTCCCGTGAACACCAACCAAGCATGGAACCCTACCAAAAATGACGATCCGAACTTAATGGAACCGTCAGAATTCGATCTGGGACCTCCTTGGCCCAGAACTTGAAAAGAGCTTCGTAACTAGTTTCGGACTTACAAACTCAAAATATTCATGGAAGATCTAAAAATTGCAACAGAACTATTTCTAGCGTTAGTTTCACCATTCGGAGCTACTGAGACTGACGAAATTCCAATCCAGGCCTCCGAACTCTAAATGTTGACCAAATAAAACTTCTGATCCAAAATAAACTAAAAATTGCAACATTGGGCCCAAAATCCCAGTTTTAACTCCAAATTCAGTTCTACAGGTTCTCCTAGACCAGATTCTACATTTCGAAGCTGATGAAATCAACAGAATCGAAATTTGACACTCGAAACTCAAAATGATCAGAAAACTCAAATTTTCCAACTTAAAACCTTTGAAAACTCTTTCTTTTGCAAATTTCAACTTTTTACAAGATTTTCAAAAATTTAACTTTTCGACTTGACCAAAAATGATATAAGGTAACTTTTGAGAAGGGCAAAATGGTAATATGATCAAAAATACGAAAAATGGCCTTCGAGGTCATTACAAACATACTTAAAATAAATGTTGTACGTGTCATGACTTGTGTTTTTAATAATTTAACTTAAGGCTAGGCATAAAATACCAAAAATCTAATTATCGAACAAAATAGAGATTTTTGATAGTCTGGTATTTGGTAGTTCGTCATTTGGTATGGTATTGGGGAGTAAAATTTTAGAATTGGGGTATTTAGGTTTGGGATGGCATGAAACATTAGTACCATTTAGTATTCAGTATTTTCCAAATACCGAATTATTTATTTAATGAATGTCATATATCAAAATGTCAATTACTCATTAGTACAAGTCCAAAGAGAAATTTAAAGACAAAACATAAATAATTCAAATATATATGCCTTTTAATTTTGTCAATTTTTTTCCTGATATCTTTTTTCGTGTTGATCTTTTATTATATCATGCTTTCACATAGAAAAATAAAAATAACTGAAGCAATAGTATTACCTTTGCATGACAATCGACTAGAACTTCACTATGATATTACCAAATGCCATATTGAAACAAAGATTGATTTACAGATTATCGAATTACCAAATCGAAATACAAAAATTTGGTATTTTTTATCTATCTTTAGCTATCAATTATTGAATTACCACACCTGAATTTAAAAATTCAGAACCTAATACCGAACACCCATCTCTCTGATCTCTCCCTCTATATATATATATATATATATATATATATATATATATATATATATATATATATATATATACTCCTTAATACTTTTTAGCCTATTTTTCTTTTATCTTGTACACATTACAAAGAGAGCGAGAGACCACTCTCTATGTTACTTGACTCTATAAAGGATTTTCGACAAAATATTATAGTTCATAAATAATAACATTTTTATAATATAATAAATATGAATAATTTGGGAAGGTTTGAGGTATTAACTCTATAAAAATATGATAATTAGTGTTATGCATTTATTGAGAAGAAAATGATCCACAATAATGTTGTGGTCATATAAAATTTATTAAGATATAAATTTTATAATATGATTAAGTCCAAAAATATGTTAGTCCAAAATGAATATTATGGATTAATATAATTGGGTTTATTAATTAAGTCCAATAAAATATGGATGTAATTAAAAGCCCAAATTACAAAAAATGACCCGCTTTATTGGGCCCCATATCCCTTTCGTCCAAAAGGCCCTCTTGATACCACATGTAAAATAACATGGCACACCAAGTGAAACAAAGAAGTCAATAGGATCATGTCATATGTCAAAATGACAGGCCCATTTCATTAAAGCCTAATATGTCATCTCACTTAAATCTGATTGACCGGAACACTTGAAAAGGCGAATCAGAGGATTCGTAGAGATTGTAACACTCACATTACTGAAATCAAATACTACAAATTATTGCAATATTTTCACTCTTGATTATTATTTTCTCAATGTGAATTTTATTGTCTACAAATTCTGGCACACCCAGTGGGACAGTCTCTACCTATCATCTCAACTTTTCAAGAACCAAAGAATATTGAAATAGCTTCTAAGAAGATTCCTCAATCAACTTCCTCTAAGCATGTTGATTCCAAGTTCTTTACTGAAGTGGAGGGAATCCTTAGTGTTACTTTTGGAAGTGTCGGAGCTGTTACAAGAAGTAAAGTTACTATACTGGGACAACAAACATTGCAAGTGTCATCCGCACCAACTCCTGGTTTTGGTTCTTCAACCCCAAAAGGAGCGAGGCCCTCTGTGAATGCTTCCGATGAAAGAAGCAGTGTTGCTGGAAAGATCAAGCAAACTTTGGTTGTGCTTGAGGTCTCTAGTTCCAAGAACTCTACTGCAAATAAAGGTCATGACTCATCCAACGAGTCTTCGCCATGTGCGTCGTGTAATATGAGACCTCTAAAGATCAACTTCCATGATAATCCATGCTACTCTTCTACATCCATAACGTTCATACAAGCAATGAAAACCGCGTAATGTGAGACCTCTCAAGATCAACTTCCATAATAATCCATGCTACTCTTCTGCGCCTCCAACGGTCATATAAGCAATGACAACTAATGCTTCATCCACGGAGGAACAACTTGCGAACCTAGTGAAGATGATTAAAGGATTGACTAGGCATGTGCAACACCAAGACTCCTGCATCGATAAGTTAATGGATAAGGTGAATAGCCTATTAGATGGAGAATCTAGCCATGCAACTAGGAAGGGTATTGAGATTCAAGAGGTTGAAAATCTTGTGAAGTAAGCACCGACTATCAAAGAGTTACTAGTTTCTGCCGAAAGAACGATCTCACTTGATCAATTGAAGGAGTTCATCGAAGGTACCATTAAAGACAAGTATGAAGTCTCCACAAGGTCTTCCCATATGTATGTAAGCATTACACTGCAAGGATTGATAGCCTCCAAATGCCTACTGGTTATCAACTCCCTAAATTTCAACAGTTTGAAGGCAAAGGAAATCCAAAGCAGCATGTTGCACACTTTGTAGAGACATGTAATAATGTTAGGACCTAAGGAGACCATCTTATCAAACAATTTGTCCATTCCTTGAAAGGAAATGCCTTTGACCGGTACATGGACCTTGAGCCTAATTTCATTGACAGTTGGGAGCAACTGGAGCATGAGTTTCTTAATTGCCTTTATAGCACTAGGCCCACAGTGAGCATGGTAGAACTCACAAATACTTGCCAAAGAAAGGATGAACCTATCATTGACTTCATAAATCGATGGAGAAATGCAAGCCTTAATGTCAAAGATAGACTAAATGAACCTCTGCTACAGAAATATGCATCTAAGGGTTGCATTGAGGGCTTTTGTATATCCTACAAGGGATCAAACCTAAGTCTTTTGAAGATCTAGCAACATGTGCCCATGATATTGAGTTAAGCATGTCTTCTGCTGGAAAAGATAGGATGCTTGTTCATGATCCTCGCAAAGGAAAGAACAAACAAGAACCTAAGAAATAGGGCAAATTTGTGCCCAGGAATGACAATAAAGAGTCCATGAATGTCAATATCTCACTGTAAAGTTTACTATGAAGGAGAGTAGGAAGCACAGTGTAAAGATGACTTTTCAAGAGCGTCCAAACTGAAAGCTAACCTTGAGAGAGATGCAGGAAAAGGAATACCCTTTTTTGGATTTTGATATTCCTGAAATTTTTGAGGAGTTGGTTGGGCTAAAGTTTATTGAGTTGCCAGAGATGAAATGACCCAATAAAACTGGGATGACTGATGACCCAAATAATTTTAAGTATCATAGACTTGTGAGCCACCCTCTTGAAAAGTATTTTGTCTTTAAGGACAAGGATATACAATTGGTTAAAGAAAAGAATATTGTCCTTGATGATGGAAAGGCAAGCTCTAATCAAATCTTTATCATGTTCGGCTCACTTGACCCAGTCCAAATATGTCCATCTAAAGAAGAAGGGTCAATAGAGCAAGAGAAATCCCCAACCAATACAGATAATGATGAAGGTTGGATTCTCGTGACTAGGCGGAGACGCAACAAGATGATTCCATAGAAATGATCACTTGAACAACCAATCAGACAAATGGTAGTGAAGAGATTAAAGAAGCAGAAATTTATCAGGCGTACAAGGGGGCCAAAAGTTGAAAGGCATCACCACCAAAAACTGTGACGTCCTATGACTTTTGGGGAATTCTTACCAAGTTGGTTCTGTGTGGAGGTTACCCAAGACAATGTTGAGGTATCATGTTTCAGTGCTGACAAGGGAGAAATAATGAATGAAGATTCATCGAAGGTATCTCTTGCTAACAAAGATGAAGTGGTAGGTAAAATTACATCAAAAGCATCTTCGTCATCTTCTGAAAATTCTGTGGAACCCCCTCTTCAAGAAGTACATGCATGTTCCACAAAGATCACATTTACTGATGATGATCTTCTAATTGGCAAAACTCTACACAATCGCCCTTTGTATATAGTAGGTCACGTGGTAGAGAAGAAGATAAATACAATTTTGATAGATGAAGGGTCCGGGGTCAACATTCTACCTATTCACACATTGAAAGAGCTTGGCATCACAACCGAAGAGCTTAGTGAAATTCATTTGTTGATATAATGGTTCAATCAAGGGAGGTAGAACAAGTGCATGTGATTGTCGCAAAGACTTCATATAATATATTGCTTGGAAGGCCTTGGGTGCATAAGAACAAAATTGTCTCATCTTCTTACTATCAGTGTTTGAAGTACCTCGAAGATGGAATCGAAAGGAAGATAGTTATTGACAATAATCCTTTCACTAAGGTTGAGTCACATTTTGCCGATGCAAAATTTTATTTGAAGAGTTATGTGGTGAAAGGGATAAAGCTTGAGGGTGTCAAACCAACCAAGCCTGATAAGCTCATAGGTGAAGCAACTAATGCGGCTATTGAAAGGGCCAAAGCTGACATTAGGGAGCGTAGTACTTGTCCTAATAAGGGGAAGACCATACCCTCAAAAAATAAGCCAGCACCTACACTCCGTTATGTTCCAAAGGTGAAAAAAGAGGAGGGTCAGTTATCTGATATACGAGGGAATGTGAGAATCTACACTCTATTATATCCCAAAGGTGAAGAAAGAGGAGGGTCAATTATCTTATGTATGAGGGAATATGCAAGGGGATTGACTCTTCCTATCAAATAGATCAATGCAATAAACTTGTCTTCAAAGCTATTGGGAAATTTTGTGGCTCAAAATCCACCACAAGGTACATCACTCCCTACAAAACGTACATAAGGCTTTGATCCAAATGCTTACAAGTTACTTGCAAAGGTCGGGTACAACTCTGATGAGCCATCTAGGCTAGGGAAACTCCCATCGGAGGGCACAACCAGGCAAGCATGTGAAGATTTAGGCTATAGCCAACCACTACCAGTACACATCTCCATAAGAAGGGTGAGTAATAACTATATTACTATATAAGATGAGTGTGTTTTTTCTAATAAATGACCTTCTATGTTTGATCGACTTGGCAAACCCATTCTAAGAACTTCTATATTCGAGAGGTTAGGCCCTTTAAAGAAGAAGAATAACAAGCATAGGAGTAGTTACCTAAGAGTAATGACACTTCCTTTACCTATGATCCAAAAGGATTTCGAAAGCATAGTTCCTTCTAGGATGAAGTGACGAGTAGAACTCATAATTTCATGTAAAGAGGTACTAAAAGCAAAGGCTCACACTGTGGTTTACACCAAAGAGCACGAGAAAGATGAAGAAAATGTAGGCTCCTCATGTTATGTTACAACTCAGATTGAGAATGACGCCCTATGCCAACTGAAAATTGATGAAGAGTCGGGAGGTATTGTTTGGTGTAATCATTTATCAATCAATAACAATGATCCACAGGAAGAGGAGGACGCTGGAGAAGCTCTACCAGAATTTGAAGGAGTAAAGACCATGATTGATCCCTTAAAGGAAGTTAACCTTGGAATAGATGAAGAACCGAGGCCAACTTACTTGAGAGCTCTCTTAGAAGCCGATGAAGAAATGGCTTATATGAACATACTCAAAGAATATAGGGATGTCTTTGCTTGGAGTTATAAAGAAATACCTGGTTTGAATCCCAAGATAGTAGTCCATCAATTAGCAGTCAAGCACGGCGTTCGTCTTGTCAAGCAAGCTCAAAGACATTTCAGGCTAGACTTGGTTCCACTGATCGAGAAAGAAGTGAACAAACTCATTGAGGCAGGCTTCATTCGAGAAGTAAAATACCCCACGTGGATTTCAAGCATTGTCCCCATAAGGAAGAAGAATGGCTAAATTCGAGGTTGTGTCGAGTTTAGAGATCTTAACAATGTATGCCCTAAAGATGAATTCCCTCTGCCTATTCCAAAGCTAATGATTGATGCTACAACTGGTTATGAGGCAATGTCATTTATGGATGGTTCTTCTGGCTATAACCAAATTTGCATGTCACTAAAGGATGAAGAAGTCATGGTATTTACAGTATTTCGTACACCTAAAGGCATTTATTGTTACAAGGTAATGCCCTTCGGCTTGAAGAATGCTGATGCAAAATATATTTGATGATTTACTCCATAAAAATATTGAGTGTTATGTTGATGACTTGGTGGTGAAGTCGAAGAGAAGGAACGACCATTTAAAAGACTTGAGAATGGTATTTGAGTTGCTTCGAAGATATTAACTGAGGATGAATCCATTAAAGTATGCCTTTGGGGTTATTTTTGGAAAGTTTCTTGGCTTCATTGTGCGGCATCGATGAATTGAGATTGATCAAGCCAAAGTTGATGTAATTTTGAAGATGCCCGAACCTCAAAACATTCATGAGTTGAAAGGTCTCCAAGGGAAATTAGCCTACTTGAGGAGGTTCATCTCAAATCTAGCTGGAAGATGTCAACTATTCAGTCATCTCATGAAGAAAGGTGTCCTTTTCAAGTGGGATCAAATATGTAGCAAAGCCTTTGAAAGTATAAATGTGTATCTGGCAAAACATCCGGTCTTAGTAGCCCCTATACCTGGAAAGCCACTGATATTTTACATTGCGGCACAAGAAAAGTACGTGGGAGCCTTACTAACTCAAGAAAATAACGAAGGTAAAGAAAACATCCTTTATTACTTGAGTAGAATAATGACACCAAATAAGCTGAATTATTCCCCAATCGAGAAGTTGTGTTTGGCACTGGTCTTTTTGATTCAAAAGATGAAACACTACTTTCAAGCTCATACTATTCGCCTTGTTTCTAGAGCAAATCCCATCAAATTTGTTATATCGAAACTAGTCCTCAATGACCGATTGGCAAGGTGGTACCTTCAGTTCCAACAATTTGAGATTGTATACATTCCTCAAAAGGCTGTGAAAGGACAAGCATTAGCAGAATTCTTGGCGGATCATCCTATACCAGAAATTGGGAATTAACTGATGAACTTCCTAACGAAGATGCAATGACCATCAAAATCCAGGCTCCTTGCAAAATATACTTTGATGGGGCCGCGCATCGTGGTGGAGCTGGTGCAGGCGTAGTGTTTGTTACTTCATAAAGAGAAGCCCTACCATTCTCCTTCACATTAAAACAACATTGTTCCAATAATGTTGCAGAATATCAAGCACTAATACTTGGGCTCGAAATGGTCGTTGACATGAAATAATTACAATTGCAAGTTTTTGGTGATTTTCAATTGGTGATTCGACAACTCTTGGGAACCTATGAGGTCAAGAAGCCCGAACTGCCCCCGTATCACTGTTATGCTCAAAAGTTGATAGGATGGCTTAAAGATGTAACCCTTCAACATGTACCAAGAAAGGAAAATAAAACGGTCGATGCCTTAGCTGCTCTAGCCTCGACTCTGACTCTTCCTGATCAGACGCAAATTACTATCTGCCAAAAATGGGTAGTACCACCGTTGGACGAAGATGAACATATAGAGGATGAACTTGAGCATGTTGTCACAGTTTCTAAAGCCAATAAAGAGGACTGGCGACAAGCCATCATCGACTATTTATGTTATGGGATACTTCCAGAAGATGCTGAGAGAAGGACTGACATTCGTCATCGGGCGCCTCATTTTCTCTACTACAAGGAAACATTATAAACGAGATCATTTGAGGGAGTGCTCTTGTGGTGCTTGGGGGAGAAAGAAGTGACTCAAGCTTTGCAAGAGGCACATTCAAGAGTATGTGGATCACATCAGTCTGGACCAAAGCTCCATTTTCACATAAAAAGAATGGGGTATTATTGGCCAACCATGGTAAAAAATTGCTTGGATTATACTCGAAGATGCAAGGCTTGTCAATTCCATGCAAATTTCATACATCGACCACCTGAAGTCTTACACTCGACTATTGCATCTTGGCCGTTTGATGCTTGGGGATTGGATGTTATTAGACCACTATCGAAATCCTCTAGTGGACACTTGTACATCTTAGCTGCGACAGACTACTTTTCAAAATAGACTGAAGTTGTAGCTCTTAAAGAAGTTTAGAAGGAGAATGTTGCAAACTTCATTCACGTAAATATTGTTTACTGGTTTGGCACTCCATGATACATAATCATAGATAATGGCAAGCCATGTGATAACAAGTTGATAATAAGATATGCGATCTCTTTGGCTTCAAGCAGCGAAAATCTTCTATGTGCAATGCTGCCGCCAATGGTCTGGCCGAAGCATTCAATAAGACTTTATGCAATCTTCTAAAGAAAGTAGTCTCTAAGTCTAAACGAGACTGGCACGAAAGAATGGAAGAAGCCTTGTGGGCATATAGGATGACATATCACACACTGACTCAAGCAACCCCATATTCGCTTACTTTTGGAGTTGAAACAGTCTTGCCAAAGAATGGAAGAAGCCTTGTGGGCATATAGGATGACATGTCGCACACCGACTCAAGCAACCCCATATTAGCTTGCTTTTGGAGTTGAAGTAGCCCTGCCACTCGAGCGTCAGATACCATCTTTGAGACTGGCTATCCAAGAAGGGCTCACTGAGAAAGAAAATGCTCAACAACATCTTCCCGAGTTAGAAGCACTTGATGAAAAGAGGTTAGAAGCCCAATAAAATCTTGAATGCTATCAAGCTTGTTTGTCTCGTGCCTTCAATAAAAAGGTTTGCTCAAGGTGTTTTCAAGTTAGAGACCAAGATCTCGCAATAAGAAGGCCCATTATCACTTCACATAAGTTCGGGGGCAAATTCACCTCAAAGTGGGATGGACCATATGTAGTACAAGAAGTTTACTCAAATGGCACTTACAAGCTTGTCGATGCAAATGGCATGAGGATCGGTCCTATAAATGCAAAATTCCTTAAGAAGTACTACCCTTGAGGAAAATTATGGTCTTTGGAATTTAAGTATAAAAGTGCATAATACTCCTGGCCCACAAGAGTATAAACTGTGTACGGCACCCTAAAAAAAACACTCCCCCAGAACTACGTTATAACTTGATCCTCTTCATTGAGGTACGTAGGCGCTTGGAATTATATTCTAAGTTCAGTTGCATAAGTGTCAAAAAACTATATGTTCCTTACTTGATTCCTCATGGGGGCAAAGCCCTATGGAATTCGAGTTCCTTCGATGGGATGCTTGAGATCTTCAAATTTAATCGAGTTTATAGGTTGAAGTTTTCATATTCCCTAAGTCTCTAAGCTAAAGTCCCCAAAGTCTACAAGTTGGTTCACAAACTAAGCAAGTATGCAAGTGACGGTCCTCAAGTTCTCAAGTTTTGTGTTTATATTCTTTAAAGTTATCTATTTCGTAAGTTAAAGCATTAAGTTGCATAAAATTTGCGAAGGCGAATGCACAAACTTCAAAAGAGAGGGGATTTTTATTATTTTCATTCTTATTAGCGTGCCAAATGTGAATTAAGTTTGAATTATTAAGGCTTGCAGCAAAAGGAAACATGTGAAGAATTTCAAGTTAGAATCACAAATGCAAGATATAAGGCAAAAAAATAGAGAAATTCTATTGCTATAAAATTGTCTAACATATTAATCTAAATCTTGTGAAAATAAAGAAAAGAAGTAAAAAAAAAAAGGGAAGGGAGCTTAATCTAAGCAAAATTTGTAGTTGATCAGATCTTGATGACTAACCTCTAAATCCTCTCTCCTATGCTCCATGCGAGTCGAATCGTCAGTCGTCAAGATGTCTATGTTTTCATAAGAGGACACTTCATTCTCAGCAACTAAGATCTTGACTTGAACCTCCTCAATCTCCTTCTTGGCAGCAACTATAGAAGCCTCAAGTTCCTCTTGCTCCGCCTGTAGTGTTACTAACTTCTTTTTGACCTTCTTTAGTGACTTCCTTTTAGAAGAAGCATGTTTACTCTTCTCACCCTCCTCTGCTCTAAGTGACTCAAGACCCTCTTTGGCCTTAGAAAGCAACTCCAGCTTCTCTTTCTCATGCACCCTATCTGCAAAAGTAGAGCACTCTTGATCATAGGAGGCAGCAAGCTCAAAGAGAGAATCACCAAACGCTTCAAGGATGAAAGATCTATGAGACGCGTTTCACTCATCTCTTGGAGAATCTCATAAATATCTTCTTTGTAAGAAGAAATTGAGTCTAGAGAAGTTCTAGAAAGTTTGCTACAAATCTCCTCCCAAAGGCCCAAGATATACTTCTTTTTGTGAGTCGAAACAACGCTTTTTTGTTCAAAAATAGACTTAGCCCCATCTAGCTTTGAATCAAGTGGAAGAGTATTTCTCAAATCGAGGGTCAACCTTTTTAAAGTTTGATCATGAGAATTGATTGCAATTCTCTATTCTTGCTCAATAGCTAAAGTTGACTATGCCTCAGGTTTCAATGTCGCGATGGACTCCACGCTAATTAGAGGCCTCTCTTATAGTAATTCCTTTGGATGCTCAATAACGTTCACCTACACAAAAGGGGAGAGAAAGAGAATTAGCAAATTAGTTAACCATGAATGGTCTTTAAAATTCATTGGAAAAAAAGAGGGATTTGTGGTCAAAGAAAAAAAACCTCTTCACTCTGAATGGCTATTATTTTTGGAGGACCATCAATGCCTTGTTCTTCCACAATCTCTAACTCAATAGTCTCGAGCACAATTGGTTCATGTCTTTTCCTCTTCCAGCATTATTCCCTATTACTGCTTTTGCTAGTCTCTTGAGAGGCTTGCTTTGTAGATGGAAGAATTAAGGGGCATTTATTTGCAAGGGCACGAGCTACTTCTTTCTTAGATCCTTTAGAGGACTTGAGCCTCTTACTTAGTGGTGGTGGGGCAAGTAGGGCATTAACTTTTAAGAGCTCCTCTCTGATGTCTTGACCTTTGTCCCCTAAAAGAGTAGTGAAGTTTAGCCCAATCTTTTCTAATTTTAAAAGCTCCTCTCCGACGCCTTGACCTTTGTCCCCTAAAAGAATGGTGAAGTTCAGCCCAGCCTTTTCTAATAAAGTTTCCAGATTATTCTCAAGAAACTTCCCATGAGATTTTTCCCACCAAGATAGGTATCGAGTGGAGTAAAGTCTCTTTGCAGAAGCAATTGCAGGAGGAAATGTTGCCCTTGACATGGTAGTACGTGAGATGCATATTCTCTAATACCTAAGCCCCTCATAAAGAGATGCAGCACGAATATCATATTCTAGATATCCAAGAGTATCTTGATGGAACCCAAACTGACAATTAAATCGGTGGGGACTGTATGGCTCGATAAGGAAGGAGCCCCCCTCCCTTAAGGTAAGATAATTAAAGAAAATTGATGACTAAATGGTGGGGACTGTATGGCTCGATAAGGAAGGAATCATCCTTCCTTAAGGTAAGATAATTAAAGTGAAGGCTCACAAAATAAGATGAATCCAACTCTGAAGCTTTGTTATCATCAACATAATAAGTTGGGTGAGGCCTAGTAAGCATGGTCGCAGTCCACACAAGGCTTTCACCTTGATGGACACGCTTTCGTGCCTCATCTTTGTCAAAATATTTGGCAGCACCCTCGCCAGAATATATTATCATCCATGGGAGTGAAGGTCCACCAGTAAGAGGATAATATGTCTTAAGATAATGAGCAATCCAACCATAAACATAATTGATGGGGAAAGAAACCTTAATACGATCAAATTGTGAAGAATTTGAAATCTTGTTTAAGCCACGATAGATGCTCGCTAAGACCGAGACTACAAGGTTAACCCTTCGACCACTCGCCATCAAGCTTGCCATCTTAAAAGTTTCAGGCCAAATAAGATTTTTTTTCCTTCAAAGGGGAATACAAAGATGCATAACCAACATGACAAGAAGACTGCCAGATAAGTCGCATATTTTTGGTGTTCTGCTCCAAGCATAGAAAATGTCATCTCTTGGGAGCATAACCATATGCTCAGCTCCGTTTATATGTCATCTGTTGGGTTATACGTGGATGCTAAGCGTCGAACCTTTTTCTCTCTTCTCGGGGGAGCTAACTCATACTTGATATCTTGTTTACACCAAAATTGTATCCAATCAGTAAAAGAGATCCCCGAGCTGTCATCCTTCTTCTCTCTAAGATGATGGAAGGCAGCAAATAAATACTCACAAGTTTGAGGAAGAAATCTATCATTTTTCGCATCATGACCTGTAAGCTCTTTGGCATTAGGTATCACTTCTTCAGAAGGACACCCATTGATCGGTAGGCCGCCAAGAATATACAAGTCCCAAAGAGATATGGATGCTTCTCCAAGAGACGTAAGCAGTGTGTTTGTTTAGGGACACCAAGCCTCACAAAAGGTCTGCACGATATTAAAGTTCCGCTCATAAGTAAAAAGGAGAAGCAACTACAGCATTTTGGAGGTTAGCATCATTCAAGCTCTACCCATTTTTGCTAAGGACATCTTCTATCCAATCTCAAGAGCCAGGGATGCAATGATATTCACCCTCGAACAGGATTTTATCTCCCCAACGTAACCCTTCTTGGATCATGCGACGCCCCAAATTGGAAGAGTGCTCGCGAGATTGGTGACTTGAAGATTTGGTGTCTCAAGATACCATACCTTAGAAGCTTTGTTAGATTTGTGGATGCGTTCAAAGGTCCATTCTACCTTATGAAGGGTGTTTCTCAATTGTGGCCACGTATCTGCATAACGACGAACTAGAGGATCTCAAACTAAAAGCTTGGTCTCTACCTTGCTATCTTGCGACCCAATTATAAGGTATCTGAGTCCAGAAGATGAGCAAGTGTGGTCCTTGAAGAAAACCATTGTCCAGGCTGCATAAAAGGAAAAGTGTTATCCTTCATCAATGATAGCACGCAAAAGAAAGGGAACAAAAAAAAGGGGGAACAAGAGTCAAAATAAACGAATATGGCTAGTTGGGTGTCCCATATGTTTAGACGTTGGGAACATTGTGAAGCCTCGTATTGTTGGCCCCCTATGTTTAAACATTTAGAACAACGAAAAGCCTTGTATTGTTGGTCCTCTATGTTTAAACATTTAGAACAGTGAAAAGCCTCGTTTTGTTGGTCCCCTATGTTTAAACATTTAGAATAGCGGAAAGCCTCGTAATTTTTAGTCCCCTATGTTTAAACATTTAGAACAGCGGAAAGCCTCGTTTTGTTGTTCCCCTATGTTTAAAGATTTAGAACAACGGAAAGCCTCATTTTATTGGTCCCCTATGTTTAAACATTTAGAACAGCGGAAAGCCTCGTTTTGTTGGTCCCCTATGTTTAAACATTTAGAACAGCGTAAAGCTCGTTTTGTCGGTCCCCTATGTTTAACCATTTAGAACAGCGTAAAGCTCATTTTGTCGGTCCCCTATGTTTAAACATTTAGAACAGCAAAAAGCCTCGTATTGTTGGTCCCTTATGCTTAAACATCTAGAACAGTGGGAAGCCTTATTTTGTTGGTCCCCTATGTTCAAACATTTAGAACAGCGTAAATCCTCGTATTGTTGGTCCCCTATGTTTAAACATTGAAAACATTGTAAAGCCTCAATTGATTATTATTTTGAACAGCGTAAATCCTCGTATTGTTGGTCCCCTATGTTTAAACATTGAAAACATTGTAAAGCCTCAAATTTGTGATCCCAATGCGGGAGCGTGGATCCATCCCTTCACACCTCAAGACCAAATTCTTGTAATAATAAGAATTTTGAATTATGACCCTACAACAAAAGAAAATTGGGGACCAAGTTGACAAGAAATACAACAATCATGGACTCTTTACTACAAAGAAAAAAAAAGCATCAATTTTTCTTTGTAAGTATTTTTATTTTATTCTTTTCACAAAAAAGATGAAAATAAGGTTATTTGGGAGCATGTGATTAAACAAAAAAAGAAGATGATTTATCAACCAAAGAAATTATTTCTTGATGAATTAAAAGCATGTATATTCTTTAAAATCACTTTCATATGAAATACAAAGTATCCATATGATTAAACAAAAAAAGGAGATGACTGGAGGGACAACAAAAGAATACACAAAAATTAAAAAAAAATAAAAAAGGAGGAAGAAAGAGTTGCCTTTCAGATTATTAATGGATCTCGGAGAACTCGCGCGATAGTGCTTAAATTACGAAGGCAATGGGTCTATTTACAGACAACAATTATAGTCAGGTTAATCCTAATTGTTGGCGGCTTAGGTTTCATTATCCAAAAGGGATACAACAATGTTACTTTAGTCGAACCAATACGGTAAGATTTTGGTGTATGATGGTGAATAGGACAAGGAGACTTTGTTGGATCAATTAAGAAAAAATAATAGGCTCGTATGTCTACATGAAAAAGGATCACTATGAAAATATTTGCATGATCCTTTCAAAATCCCAAAAAATATTTCTATATATTGAAAGTGCTATACAACCACTGTTTCCAAGAAAGTAGTGCAAATAATGAAATTATATGAATAATTTTTAATCTAATAGTTCACGCCTAGTTTTTGGATTTTAACAAATCACTTGAAATAGGGGGCATTTGTAGTCATATAAAATTTATTAAGATATAAATTTTATAATATGATTAAATCCAAAAATATGTTAATTCAAAATGAATATTATGGATTAATATAATTGGGTTTATTAATTAAGTCCAATAAAATATGGATTTAATTAAAAGCCCAAATTTATTATTTGGGCTACAAAAGATGACCCACTTCATTGGGCCCCATATCCCTTCGTCCAAGAGGTCCTCTTGATACACATGTCAAATGACATGGCGCGCCAAGTCAAACAAAGAAGTCAATATGATCATGCCATGTGTCAAAATGACCGACCCATTTCATTAAAGCTCAATATGTCATGTCACTTAAATGTGATTGGCAGGGAGAAAGTCTAATTCTATCATGACTCCTCTATTCTACAACTATATATAGGGGTCTTCATAACGCAGAATGAACATCAAGAATTCTAACAAAAAGCTAGAGAGAGCTCGTAAATCAAACGCCACAATTTCTTTACAAATTCAAGAATTCAAACATTCAAGCCTTCAAGTTCAAGAACAAGCTTAAAAGTTCTTGAACTCAAGATTCAAGATTAAAATCAAGATTCAAGATTCAAGATCAAAATCAAGATTCAAGATTAAGAAACAAGATCAAGATCAAGATTCGAGATCAAAGTTCAAGATCGAATTCAAGAACAGACTTCGGATTCAAGAACAGACTTTAAATTCAAGAACAAGCTCTTAAAATCAAGATTCAAGATCAAAATCAAGAGAGACGAATCAGAGGATTCGTAGAGATTGTAACACTCATATTATTGAAATTAAATACTACAAATTGTTACGATATTTTTGTTCTTGATTATTATTTTCGTTCTTGATTATTATTTTCTCAACGCAAATTTTATCGTCTACAAGTGTACAGGTGCATATTTCTCGACACTAAATAATAATTTGACACTAGTACGGGTGTGATTGGTATGGAGGAAAATGCATTTCGCAAAAAATAATTTTTTAAAAAATATTATTTTGTAAAATAATTGAGTTTTTTTATTTATTATTTTAATATTTAATAAATAAATAAAAATATTGTCCCAAAAATATTTATTATGTTATCTAATGAAACATTATGAAAGCGGAATGGGATGGGGAATGGAGGTTCATTGGTGGCAGGTGTTGGGGATTGTGGGGATTGGGTGGATGAGCTGTCTAAACTTGAAATGATACTTATGTAATTTGCTTTTTCTATATTCATATTGGAGAAGTCACTTTCCTCATTTTTAAGTAGGAACGTATTTTTTAGAAAATATTTCAAATATTTTAACTAATCAAAATATAGAAAATTAAAAAGTATTTTTTTGCTCCATATTAAACACACCCAAAAAGAAACAAAAAATACCTACATTTTGATAAAACATTCCGTCTTTTACATTCTAGTCTATCGAAAGAAAAAAAATGATCGTCTTGCTATAATTAAAAATATTTTTTTTATTTTAATGAAATGATTAATCGTCACACAAATAACTAAAAATTATTTCAAATCATAAATTTAATTTTTTTTAAATTTTTTTGAACATTCTATATCAAATCTAATGGAATTAGGAGTATATAAAATGGTGAAGAGGAAATAATAAACAATACTTGATGATTAATCGAAAATTTGTCGACTAGTTAAAAATTGAGTCAGCTTGAGTGTGCTATATACTACTAGGATTGGAGTGACAGCTCGGTTATTGCAACTTCACTTGCCAAAAGCCCTTCCTTTTGGGGCACAGGTGGAGCTATATATTATATATTTATATTTATAATATAAATGTAATAACTTGCCACCGTTGACCCATATTAATAAATGATACGGTCAAGAGATTCCTCCTCCGGCGGAAATTAAATTATATTATTTTTTATGTGTATATAATTAATAGGAGTTCTATTTTTCATCCGTCCCTGTTTTCCCTTCCTTACGCCAAATTATTAAAAAAAAAAAAAAGTCTTTGGTGCTTCTAGAAAAAGGATGACTTTCCGTGGGCAACGACTTCTAATTTGTTTGGACATGCTCCACAACTTGATGTACAATAAAATAAATTGTTTTTTAACTGATAATCCTCGAGATGATCTCATCGGCAATTATGAATTTTCCCACTAAGCCAACAAAATTGACTATATTGAGTAACGCAATTTGAATGGAATAATTAATATTCTGAATATTCCTATAACTTTCAACAGCTCAGTTTGGAATATTTCTACAACTTTCATTAATTATGTGTTTTAAATATGAAATATTCTAACAATTGTTATGTTTAAAAATTTAAGTGGAGATTTTAGGATATGTACTATTAATTATGAATTAAGATATAATATTTCTTATTACTGTTAATTATGTGTTTAAAATAATATTTACTAATATTAATAATTATGTGTCTAGACATAATAGTTTTTATGCAATAATTATTTATTTAATTTTAATAAAGAATTAAATAGATTATATATTCATCTAGTAGCCAATTTACTGATAAATTATATAATATAATATAGTAGGTAGAGTTTAGCTTATACACGAAAGATTAAATTATTAATTTTTATAAGTATAAATGTAGTTCATAATCTAAGATAAAAATTAAATAAGTTATTAGGGATTAAATATTATTCATCTCGATTATGGGAGTTACATAGTTCCAAGTTCTTGTACTAATATATTTTATATATTTGAGTGGACCAAGTAGAAATAAGTATTTTATACCAATTTAATAAAAGAAATTCTCTAGTCAATTTAATGAATTTATATTCGTAATCTTAATATAGTTATTACTAATTGTGTGCCTTTGTTATTATGTTGATTTTTCAAAATGTAAAATTCTCTTGAGGATCAATGTACCAGGTAAATTAGATGATGACAATGCAATATGCATTGATGAAATAATAGCTAGTTGATGAAAATTCTGTCTTAGTCTAAATATTGATAATATGTCTATAAAAATTTAAAAATTTTTATATGTAAGCTCTGAAAGTAAATTTATATCCATTAAGCAAAAATTTAAAGAAAATAAATTATTAATTAAAAATTTTTCATCTCCATCTTAACTTATTATCCTTTGTATATGTATTATCACTATCTTTTCCATAATCATATCAACTTAACTATTTGAGAGCTGATGCTAGAAACAAAATTTTCATATTTTAATCTACAATTACATCAACAATTTTATCATGAATATACCACCATGCCATCAATTATCAAGGTGCCAAGAAAAGAAAAGAATCAAAGGAAAAGCACTTTTGTCATAATACTATAACCACAAAAAAATTATTCTTGGAATTTTATTTAGCGTCTATTAAAAAGTCACCTCAATAATTAAATTTGATATAATTATACTATATGACATGTTTGATTAGTTATGTAATTACTGTCAACAGATAATTGAGTGTATGTCGGAAAATAATTATATTCTCCAATTTGGTGTAAGGTGGGGGATATGAGAATTGTTGATAAATACATGGTGTAATTACAAGTTAATAACTTTTATGTTTTGTGTTTATTTTTTTTGTTGAAGTTTTTTTTACTTTTACTATTATAAATTCTTTTTTATTTTTTAATTATTTCTAATGTTTTCTAAAAACGTATTTATTTATTTTATACTATTTATATTCCATTTGTTTCATATTTTCAATCTTTACATCATGTGATTTCATGTAACTTTTCGTATTGTCTTTTTTTTTATGTTTAGTTTTTTCATTAGCACAATTTTGTTAGTATTTTAATTTTTAAATTAAACTAGAATTCATTGTTAAATAAGGTTATAAACTTATATATTTTTTTTTAAATCATATTTATGTACATTATATTTTTAGAATTTTGAACTAATATTATATTTTTAATTTCATTTATTTTAGGATTATTAACTTGATATTTTATATTGTAAGAGGGTTTTTAGTTACACTAGATAATTTTTGTGTGTGTGTGTCTAATGTGTTAATAATTTCATGATGTTATATTTACAATATTAATCTTTCGGTCAAATCTACATTTTCATAAAAAATTTGTATTTTAGTTATCATGATTAATTTAATTAAAAATATTAA
This sequence comes from Solanum virginianum, assembly GCA_000787875.1. NCBI lineage: Eukaryota > Viridiplantae > Streptophyta > Magnoliopsida > Solanales > Solanaceae > Solanum > Solanum virginianum. The sequence continues at coordinate 9,574 of DF357905.1, read as the reverse complement.
TATATCAATTATTTTTTATAACATTAGTTTAATATTCTCAAAAGATATACATACACACACACATATATATAATGATCCTGAAAGTCATTTTCGACATTTTCAAAAAGATTATTCTTTTACCCCTCCTAATAGTTTTTTGCTAAAGAATTGAGTTTTAAAGGCTTAACTCACCTAATTTTGAATTTTTTAGTCATCTAGAGATCTGATTCTTGAAAGAAAATTTTGTCGATTCGATCAATTCCGAAATGTGAAAATTGATCTAAGCGAGTTATCGAAATTAGATATGGAGTTGTTATATGAATTTTAGGTCCGAAGTTGAAATTTGAGCTTAAGTTTGATTTATGTTTGACTTTAATCAACATTTTGAGTTCGGGTACTCGAATTGAATTTCTATTACGATCCAAGCTAGTCCCTAGGTGTACCACAACGAATGAGATCCTCGAGGACACCCCTAACCAGTCTTCTTAGCATATCATAAGCATCCATTGATTTAAACATAGATCATTACCAACAGAAGAATAAAAATTAAGTAAAAGGATAGAATAACAAACAGAGTCAGAAGTTGCATAAGCTACATACATAGTGTCTAAATTATGCCTCCACATCATAGACTAGGTGGGGGTCAAGACATGTCTGGGACTCACCCTCAATAAAGATAAATTGGAGTCTCAAAGTGAACATAAACTGAAATATAGGCTAGATATAGCATGATTTTCCCCCGAGGAAGGAGGACTCACCGACAAGCTACTATTAATCAGCTGGACTAAGCACAGGGCTGTGGAGGGTAGTACTTGTTCCTACATGGTAAAATCAGGCAAGCCAAATATACGTTAGTACGTGAAATGTACTAAATATGTAGGTGGAGGATGAAAATAAAGAGCATACAATAGCATAGACAAATAAAGAGCATAAATAATCATAATAAGGTACATTTAGGAGTCATGAAAGTAATGCATGAGATGTCATGCATGTATGTGAGTAAAAACAATCATATATATGTGGAATGTAATCATAACTGACAATAAAATCATGCGATCTATAACATGAAATTTTGATGTTGCCTCTACACTGGTGAAAGATGAGTCTACTTGCTGAGGTAGAACTCTACCTCTCTTTGTGGGTCATCAATCATAACACTATTTGTGGATGCACTATCTAAAATGTATATAATTTTATGGTGGCATGTAGTTATCAGACAAAAACTTTATATAAGGACCCTTGGGGATAGTCCCCACCTTTAATCTCATTCGATGCTAAGTCAAGTCTCACAGTAAAATATATATATATATATATATATATATATATATATATATATATATATATATATATATATATATATATATGCATACATACATGAAAACATATTTGTCATAAAATATACTTGAGCTCATAATCTAAATCATAGTTCAAAACATATTTGCATGCACATATTTCATAAATTGTGCAAAGGGATAGGTTATAACTATTCTCATTAATACACAATAACTTGTTCATGATGGTGTATACACATCCATGCTTGATAACATTCATGTCATAATAACCTTCATAGTTGAGAGATTGTACTTGCATAATCATGTTTATACTTGAGGTCTTGTAGTAAAATAGTCATATTTGAGAGTCACGACCCAATTTACGGGTCGTGACTAACACCCAAGGGGGTGTCCAGAGCATACAACCAAAGCATATACACATAGTAGTTTCAGAAAAAGTACTATTCATTTTAGGAAATTTCGCCAGAGTCTCCTCTGTTTTAGTGACTAGCCACCTGAAAAAGAAAACAGCAGCGAACCCAGAGAAATCACAGAACATATATA
>DF357906.1:75897-122370 GCA_000787875.1 Solanum virginianum | reverse complement strand
TTTGGTTGTATGCTCTGGACGCCCCCTCGGGTGTAGTCACGACCCGTAAATAGGGGCGTGACAATTAATTAGAAAATTGAGTCTTACTCTATTGCCATCAAACAATTCCAGCAACAGTCTAGTCAGGTGTCAACTTAACTAAATCAGTGTTAGAGGGGTACACTACCTAGCAACATAGTTTGGAACCCTAAGAATGAAAGACAGTGCATAAAGGTTACTACTCGTGGTGGCAAGAGCATCATTCAACCTCAAATGCCAGTTAAGGAGGATGATGTTCAAAAGGAGACATTTGAGGTGCAAAATCCAGATACTGGAGATGATTGTGGCCATGATGGGGTGAGTAAAGTTGGTGATACGCCACAAAAGTTTAAGCCCATTCCTATGCCTCCTCCTTCCGTCCCTCAAAGAGTTAAAAAGAGGGAAGAAGAAGGCAATTTCAAGCACTTTCTCTCCCCGTTGAAACAACTCTCCATCAATATCCCTCTCATCAAGGCATTGGAGAAGATGATAGGGTATGCAAAATACATGAAGGACTTTGTTACAAAGAAGCACACTGTGAGTTAGGAGCTTTCCTAAGAGCTTTAACATTGCAGTGTCATTTCTATGAGGTCCTTGGTCTGAAGGCGAGAAAATCCTAGTTTTTTTACCATACCCTGCACTATTAGAGATGTGAAGTTCACAAGGGCACTATGTGATTTAGGTGCTAGCATTAATCTGATGCCCTTTGCAGTCTTCAAGAATATAGGATTGGGGGCCCATACTTTGACAAACATGCGGTTATTGATGGTTGACCGCATAGTGAAAAAACCTATGGGGATTCTATACAATGTGCTTGTGAAGGTTGAAAAAGTCATATTCCCTGCAGACTTTCTAATCCTGGATTGCAAGGTTAATTTTGAAGTGTAGATCATCATGGAGAGGTCCTTCTTAGCCTCTACATGCACTTTGGTGGACATGGAGTGGGGCCAACTCAAGTTTAGGTTTGGCAAAGATGAGGTCATGTTCAACATGTGTCAGCAAGCAAAGAAAGAAAATGACTTTAGGGTGGTGTCTGTTATTGAGACTATTGATGATGTTGAGCCAGAAGTACCACTTGAGGTAAGATTGGTTATTGATACTTTGGAAGCTGTGCTGATGAACTTTGATAGTGATGGCATCCCAGATTATGACAAGATAGTGAATGCTCTAGGGTTGTCTTATGACCCTAGATGCCAAACCAAGTTAGAACTAGATTTGAAGAATCGGGAGTCATTGCCAACCAAGCTATCCATAGAAGAACCACCGGTACTAGAGTTGAAGGCACTTTTGTCACATTTAAGATACACATTCTTGGGTGCCAACAACACCTTGCTAGTTATTATTGCTGTGGATATAAATGATGCGCAGGTGAATGCCCTTGTCATGGTGCTCAAACAATTTAAGAAGGGTATCGGGTTGATGATTGTAGATATCATTGGTATCCCTCCCGGGATATGTAAACACAAAATCTAGTTGATCATTGACTACAAGCTGAGCATCGAGCACCAAAGGCATCTCAACCCCCCTATGGAAGAGGTCATCTGCAAGGAAATCATCAAGTGATTAGATGCAGGAGTGATCCATCTGATCGCTGATAATGAATAGGTGAGCCCGATTCAATGTATTCCAAAGAAAGGGGGAATCACGGTGGTACTAAATATCAACAATGAGTATATCCATATGAGGCCATTAATTTGATGGAGGGTGTGTTGGACTACAGAAAACTCAATGCATTAAAAGAAAAAGGTTACTTCCCTATACTATTCATGGACCAGATGTTGGACCGATTAGCTGGAAAGGGTTGGTATTTCTTTCTTGATGGATGATTAGGCTACAACGGGATCATCATTACTCCAGAGGACAAAGAGAAGATGACATTTACATACCCCAATGACACCTTCGCATTTAAGAGGATGCCATTTGGATTGGGTAATGCAGCAGCGACATCCCAGAGATGTATGATGTCCATCTTCTCAACATGATGGAGGATACTATTGAACTCTTCATGGACCGATTTAGTATGGTCAGGGACTAATTTGAGGACAGCTTAAAGCATTTCCATGCTGTGTTGCGAAGATATAAGGAAAGCAATTCGGTACTGAATTGGGAGAAGTGTCACTTTATGGTGAAGAAAGGCATTGTGTTGGGGCACAAAATGTCCAACAAAGGGATTGAGGTTGATAGAACCAAAGTGGAGGCATTTGAGAAACTCCCCCCCACCCATCTTAATAAAGGGTGTAAGGAACTTCCTAGAGCTTGCAGGATTCTACCGGAGGTTCTGAAAGACTTCTTTAAAATTGCACATCCATTATGCAAGTTTCTTGGGGAAGGATGCTAAGTTCATGTTCAATAATGCATGTCTTGAAAGCCTTTGAAGGATCAAAATAAAAGCAGATTTCAACCCTAATCATTATAGCTCCAGACTGGTCAAAGCCCTTTAATATCATGTACTATGCAAGTGGGGTCGCACTTGGTGTAGTATTGGGATAAAACTAAGAAAAGATATTACATACTATATACTATGCAAGCAAGGCCTTAATTATAGCCCAGAAGAAGTACACTGTCATTGAGCAAGAGTTACCCCCAGTAGTCTTTGCATTTGAGAAATTTTGATCATATCTATTGTGGGCTAGAGTGGTGCTGCACACAGACCACTTAGCACTAAGGTAATTGATGATGAAGAAGGATGCAAAACCAAGGTTGATGTCACGACCCAAGCCTAGGGTCTAGATATGACACCGCGAATGGGAAACCCAAAAGAACGCAAACAAGCCTTTTAACTTGCCTTTACACATCATTGGTTGCGAAAGCATATAAAAGACAATAAAGAGCAAAAATAAGGGAAAAAGGACTAAGGGAAAAACTTGCACAATATCAAAATCAAGAGACAAGAGTCAAAACTCATATCATAGTTACATAACATGTCCAACAACCACCTCTAATACATAGAGAAGAGCGGGGGCCAGGACAAAGAAATCGGGCTCACCTTTATAGTCAAATGGAATATAAAGAAGAGTATCTCAATACATAACAAGGGAGCATAGACTAAGGTCCCCAAAGTGTAGGACTCACTTAATCACCTTATGACCCACTTTTCCATAACCATAGCAAACATTAGAGTTCTTCAAACATGGGCCATTATGGATCCTTCTACATGTTTGGCATATAGGGTTATGCACTCCACCATCACCACCTTGGAATCTTAGGGTGTCATTAGTAAACCTTCTATTAGGAGCATTGGAAGACCCTTGGCATTGGAACTTGTGCCCTTGAGACCACCCTTGGAGTTTTGGAATCCACCTTCAAAACAAGCCCTCTTGGACTCACCACTTCTTCTCTTTCTAAGATTTTCTCCCTCTAGTTGTTTGACATATGTTATGAGGGGTAAGAAGTCCATATCACCAATTAGCGTAGTGGTACGACACTCCTCATTAACCAAGTCGGACACACCCAACAAAAATTTGTTCATCCTTGTTCTCGGCTCGGCAACCAATTGTGGGGCATACTTGGAGAGTTTGTTGAACTTGAGGGAATACTCCCCCACACTCATGGAACCTTGCTTAAGCTTTATACACTCTATCATTTTAGCCTCCCTTAACTTGATAGGAAAGAACTAGTTGAGTAATGTAGCTTAGAACTCCTGCCAAGGAATAGGATCATCATCTCTCCTCTCCAGCTTCTATTGTGTAAACCAAATTTGGGCAAACCTTTTGAGTTAGTAGGCCGCCAACTTTGCCTTTTCCTCCAAATCAACCCCCGTGATAGATAACACTTTGTAAATCTCATCGATGAACTCTTGGGGATCCTTATTCGTCTTGGATCTATGGAACTCTAGTGAGTTCATTCTAGTCAAATCCCTCACCCTAGAAACCGGAATGAGAGAATTAGGGGTTGGATCTCTTGGTGAATTTGGTTAGTCATTGCATGAGAAAACATTGTAATAGCATCTCAGAACTCATCTTGGGCTACCCCACCACCTTGAGAAGCATGAAGAGTGGGAGGGGTCGGTTGCTCCTCGGGTGTACGGGCTATCCTTAGTCTTCCTCTTAGAATCAAAATAATCTAGAATAGCAAAGAGCATTCGTTAGGGGAAAAGCCTTACACTTACATCTAGGTGATAGATAACACTTTGTAAATCTCATCGATGAACTCTTGGGGATCCTTATTCGTCTTGGATCTATGGAACTCTAGTGAGTTCATTCTAGTCAAATCCCTCACCCTAGAAACCGGAATGAGAGAATTAGGGGTTGGATCTCTTGGTGAATTTGGTTAGTCATTGCATGAGAAAACATTGTAATAGCATCTCAGAACTCATCTTGGGCTACCCCACCACCTTGAGAAGCATGAAGAGTGGGAGGGGTCGGTTGCTCCTCGGGTGTACGGGCTATCCTTAGTCTTCCTCTTAGAATCAAAATAATCTAGAATAGCAAAGAGCATTCGTTAGGGGAAAAGCCTTACACTTACATCTAGAGCACGATATAGACCATGAAGAAGTGAAACATTTCCTAAAATGCCTCATAGCCTCTCATTCATAGTTGTGGTGTGCTTCACAACCATGAATAAGACACTAATCGACGTAGCATGTTGGATTTTGAGGACCATTAATAAGCTAGTGCTCTGATACCAAGTTTGTCACGACCCAAGCCTAGGGCCTAGATGTGACACGATGAATGGGGAACCCAGAGGAAACCCCAAACAAGATTCTTAGCATATGAATCACATATCCTTAGTCACGTAGGCAATATAATAACAACAAGAGATATAAATAAGGGAAACGGGGCTAAGGAAAGTCTTTGATAGTCATAAACATTCAAGAGTCCAGCTTATAGCATAAATACATCAATTATCCAACAACACTTCTACATGGAATGGAGCGAGGGCTAAGACAGTTTCCGGTCTCACCCTCATAGTATCAAGTGTTCAACATAAAGAAATAGAAAATGGCAGGAACAACATAGATAGCATCCCCAGACTTGAGGACTCACCAAAGCTTATCTCCAAAGCACCGAACTAGCTATGTGGAGGATGATCGATAGGTGCTCCAGTTCCTACATGGCAATATTATATAGGTATAGAGTATGCATTAGTACATTTGAATGTACTAAGTATTTAGGATTCAATACAACAAGATATAAGCAAATCTAGTCAAAATGCATAATCATAAGCAATGGATAAGTATAATGTCAATATGGAATACATGGTCAATACTTAAAGTAAAACATGCTTGTAAAGCATATACTTTGCAAAATATATATTACATGTGTGGGAAGAGACCATAATCAATATAGACCAAGAAACTATTACTTGGAATCAAAGGCATGTCACCCCCTTGTAAGGTGATTATATCCACCCCTCAACAAGGTGATTGGGTATGTCATCACCCAACAACGTGGTCAAGGTATCCACCCGTCAACATGGTGATTGGGCATATCACCCCCCAACAAGGTGGTCGAGGTATCCACCCCTCAACATGGTGATTGGACATGTCACCCCCAACAAGGTGGTCGAGGTATCCACCTCTCAACATGGTAATTGGGCCTGTCACCACAACCCACCAACATATAGTAAAACCCTCATGTAGGATACCTTGAAATCCATCCTTAAATCTCATAATATATCATAGTTTTAATAGCTCAAAACATGCATAGTCTCAATAGAAAAAACTAATTCATAGTATAAGCTTGAAATAGATAGACATGCATAATCAATCAACATTTGATAAAAACCTAACATAGTTTATAATCATAATCCATAATAAGAGATACCCATCGAAGATACAACTTGAAAATATGCAATTTTAATAAAAAAGAAAGATTGGGCTCCGTGGGTGAAAGGATATAATGGATGAAACCCACATAACTCAAAATTGGATTTCTTGAGATGAGATTGAAGAGAACTTGAAGCTTTAAGAGAATTTGGGCTCCATGGGTGAAAGGATCCAATTTATGAAACCCACATACCTCAAACTTGGGTTTTCTTGAAGTAAGCTTGAAGGAGACTTGAAGCTTGAATTGAGTACTTGATTCCAAAGTTAGGCTTGAAATCCTTGAAATTTGAATGAGATATTTTGTTAACTCTTAGAGAGATTTTTTAGTGGATCTTGAGTGATATAGAGTTGAAAAATGGCTAAGTATAGGTGTTTTCACACATAAGTGGGCATGGGGCTATGACACCAATACCCTTGGCCTAGATAGAAAAAACCAAGGAAAAAATACACTGGTCCATGCCTTTGGCACGACATGGACCAAATACGAACTTCATTTAAACACTAATCCGCGCCCCTGGCCCAATGGAAAGAAAAGATTAACAAAAATTATTTTTTGCTATGGGTCCTCTAAAATTTGAGTTATACCCATTTCCCACTCAATATTCCCCTCATCGAGAATATAAAGTCAAATTTTTGATATCACGCACGAATTTTGAGATATATGGAAATTATGATTATGGGCATTTCTGAAGCACATTTTTGGGGCATTTGAATGTTTACCCTTATACCACCCACCCTTAACTTAGTCTTTTGGCCTGAGCTGAGGTGCACAATCTCTAACTAAGAAACTAGGGCCATGTTCGGTAGCCACCCTCAACTTAGACTTTTTGCCTCAATCAAGGTGCACAATGTTCAAGGAAAGGACCCAGGCCAATTGTTGGACTTTACATCTAATAAGGCTAGATAACTTAGGTTTTTATAAAAAAAAAAGTACATGTAAGGCTCAAACATTAGGATCAAGGGATATTTCTCACATTTGGTTAGTCATTTAGGCTATGTGGACTATTATGATTAATAGCCTTAGATCCTCTCCTAACAAATTAACCTACAGTCTATGTCACAATAACAGGGCATGTTCTGAATTGTAGCACAATATATGAATTTAGCAAAGCAAGCTCACACTCACATGGCACTGATTACATTATCAACATAGACTCTCAGATGATGTTTTGCATCTCAAGTTTATCCTTACTTATAAAAACAAGCACTGTTATCTATCAAACATGCATGGCTACTATCTAGACTAAGTAACAAAATTTTGGTGGGTATCATTTTTCATTTATAAAACTACAAAAACACATATGTGTCATAAATATTAGTACTATATGCTACCAATACTACCTACACATCCTAAATATGCCGATTCAACAAAAATTAATGTCCATGGGAAAAAAATATAGGCAAGAAAATTTCTAGGATTTAAGATTTGGGATAGTTATAGGACAAAGCTACTCAGATTTCGCTGAGGCATAAAACTACCTATACCCATCAAAAAAGAGTAGCACTATCCTCAATGCACATCAAAAATGCAAAATAAAGCATAGGGGTCAAAAAGAACATACTAGGGCACTTAAGAGCCAGTCGCTAGCTGAGTCTGGCCACCCTCAACCATCTTGGTGGCCACCTCAGAGGTAGGAGCATATGTGGAGGGGCCAATATCCCTCACCCTCTTAAGCTCACAAGCCTATGACAGCTTCTCATCCTATCTGGAGTGCATAATAGCAATCTCAAGTCCCTTCTCCTATGTCAGACCTATCTACAAGCTCATTGTACCTGGATCATCATCAGTGTAGGGCCTCTTCTGAAGGGAAGTATGTGATGGTTCCTCGGGAGCAAACAAATCCACCACCAGCACTGAGGACATATTCTGTGAGAATGCCACCGATGCAGCTAAAGCTACTGTCATATCAGCTTAGAGCTGCTGGAACTCAATCTATAGAGCCATCATATCTGCTAGCTATGCTGTGCTCAGGCTCTGCTGGACCCATAATTCAAAAGCATCTATGTGGGCATCCACTACTATAAGTCGATCCTTAATAGTAGCGAACATGAGTGCTTGTATGCATCCCTCAGGCTCTGTAATAGCATGGCGGACCCAGTGCCTGATCTGTTGAAGTAACTGAGTCAACTGGGACTCAGTATGGGCCAGTCACTTAATTATAATGGGCCCCCTCTCCACATCCGTATAATCTATGGGGGCCATTCCTCAAATAGTGGTTCTATCGTGAAGATCTCTGGCATCTGAGATGGCTAGTGCGGTGCTCGCCAAAGTGCCATTAGATTAGGCTCAGCCTTTATCAGGTTGGCATCAAGAGTACAGTAAACCTCAATCAATGAGTCTAGGTGATATACACTCTCTACCCCAAACTTTAAATAGAGTATGTAGATCAAGCAAGGAAACCGAATGGAGGTGGACCTCTTCAAGGCCGCCTCATGGATCAGATCTGTGATGAGGCTAGCCCTATTGATCTCAAAGCTAGAAAAATTGCTAATAACTAGAATAGCATTGTCTGGTATCAAGGTGTTATCTCCAAGCATCAGTTAGATCCATAACCTTACAATAGCCCACCAAAATTTGGCGGGGAAACTAAGGAAGGCCTTTACAAAGACCTCAGAAAAAATAGCTACACATGCAAGGTCCGGGCCCTGCTCAGCAATCTGCACAACTACCCATCTCATCAAGCTAGCTCTGCGGATATAGTTTCTCATCAGGGTCTTATCCCTAGTATGCCTAAACCTGCGGTCGTACTATACTGTGGATTTGGAGGCTGAGAATTTGGGCCCGAATAGCATATGGTAGATGGTAGTCTTTGAAATATCTACCTATTGGCCCTACACTCTATTCTATGTTAGTCTAGGTTGAGCAAGAGGCTTCTTTCCCTTGGGAAGAGTGCTAAGTACAGTGGCAGTGTAGGATATGTAGAACTCCTGAACTATGGTCGAGGAGTACTTCCCCGGTGCTTGGCCAGCCATTGTATCCCACATCTGCTAATAGTGTCCTCGAGACTGGGGACACTGTCTAGTCTAGTGGGAATGATCTGGGGATCCTCAAAAATAAAATGGGCTAGTTTTCCCCGCTCATTCTTCCACATACCCTCTGTGTAGATGTCCCCCATACCCTCAACGCCCCACTGACTGGATAGAGCATCTGGTGGTAATGGTGATTCCTAAGGTGGTATGGCAGAGGACTCTATCTCTGGCTCATCGCCAATCTGACTTCTCTCCAAAAAAGTAATTTAAATGGAGTTGCTATTGTTGTTGCTCCCTCATCAGACTACGGAGTACGAACAACAATAGCCTGGGTCTTGGCCTGCCCATGTCTAGCGGCAGCCTATGTCTGTGGTCTATCAGCATCCAAGTCAGGTTAGACATTGAACTCCTCAAGTGATCGGCTAGTCTCGAAGGCATCTTGCTCCCCGGCTTTTTCATCACTAATCCTCCTCTACATAGCTCGGATCTCATCACGTCTTGGCTTAGGGTCCATATTAACTGAAATATTGATATTTGGCAAGCATGATTAGCCCCATAAGTTGAAGAATGAAAAGTAAATTCTAATCAGACTTGGTCACAAAAGGGTTTAGGAAGGTACCTCTATGAGCCATAGTAGAAACTATGAGCCATAGAGGGCCCTCGTAGAAATAGCGGCCACAAATTTTTGTTTTTGGAATTGCATCTACGAGGCTAGTATGACTCGTAGAAAGATCTATGAGTCATAAATTGAGTCGTAGAAGTGTTCTAGTGTTCAAACTTTTCAGGCAAGGATCCACAAGACCTATCTACGAGTCGTAGAATTTTCCACAACTTGTAGTAGGTATCGTCTAATAGGTTTTTTGAAACTTTAAGTTTCTAGATTTTCATACAAGGAGCAAATACGGCTCGAGGAAGTTTCCATGGGTCATAAAAGACCCTCATAAATTGGAAAACCCAGTAACTTGAGCTTCTAAGCCCATCAACACAGACCCCATATGACATTTTTTAAAAATATTTTAGCATCGAAGCAGTATACGCATCCCCCTTACATGACTCAAATCAAACACCCAATACCTCATATCTAAGTAGTTTTATAAACCTAATCAAATATTTTTTTACATGTTTTCCAAACTAACCAACCTCATTTGAAGGTTTAACTTCAAATTCCACATAGGCATGCTATCACACACTAAATTTCCACGCATGTAGTAAATTCAATTCAGATGATATGTGATGACATGATTTTCATACGCATCATTCAAACACAAAGACAAGGCTTTACAAATAATTTTCTGACTTTTAATCTTATGCAATTATTGGCAACACATTAGTCATGTTCAAATTAAAATAATAATAAACATGGATTCATAATCACACCCATAGGGTTACCATACCCATCAAATAATGTCAGCATAATCATATCAATTTGGTAATTAAAGGGTTTAGGGCAAAAAACTTACCAAATTGAGTAAACATGATGGGAAAATTAATGGAGGAACCAAAGGGGTAAAACCCTAGGTGTCGTCAAAAGTTGATCGATAAAAGGTGGGTGGTCGGTCGTTGATGGTCTGAGGGAAAAAGGAAGGGATTATCGGGAATAATTTGTAATTTTGGAGAAGAATGAGATCAAATTAATTTGTCCCTTCTATTTATATATTGACCGAGTTGGTCTATGACTAATGGGCTCAGGTTCTATGAAACCCTAATTACGGGTAATAAAAGATTTTATGATCCTAAATAATGGTCTCGTAAAATGCCCTAACCCTAGTTTTGGGGACTGGGTTTCACAAACCAATCTATGAGTCGAAGAATTAGGTACGACTCATAGAGTTGGTTGTAGAACCCTCACAGTTAGCCAATAATCAGAAAACTTACCTAGGGTCAACAAGCCCCATTCACGGCCTATAGTTTTATCCAAGTTCTGTGAAGTTAGCTCGTGGACTAGAGTGCACAACATTTTTCTCACTAAAAGTGTTCTACGAGATAGCGTATGTGTCGTAGATTGACATGCGACCTGTAGAACCAGTCGTAAAAGCACTTTTTGATGTCTTTTCTACCAAGGATGGCTGACTCAGTCATCTACCTACACATTCTCTATAGAATACATTATTACCCCATATCCAACTAGTCTAATGTCTAAGATTACATCCAAAATGCAAAAAATTAAACTACCTACAGGTCCAAAAGCTGGAAAAAAACACAACTACAACTATTACATCAAATATCTTAGGTTTCCTTCTAAGTAGTTCCTAACTTATTATCGCGGCACAACTTGGACAACTTAGTAATTCAGACTTCACCAAGTGCCTAGATATCCATCTTTAGGTCTTCTGGCCTCTTCATTTACTGACAAATATTGAAGGCAACTTCTTCATCATTCAATCTAAACTTTAGTTGGCCAGCTTTCATATCCACTAGTGTAAAACAACCCCAAGGAGTGATGGAAAATGTGCCTCGAAAGTGCCTATAATCATAATCTCTATATATCTTAAAATATATGCGTCATATAAAAAATTTGACTTCATATTCGTGATAAGGGGAAAAATTTAGTAGGAAATGGGACTAACCCCAATTTTAGAGAAACCGTATTAAAATTTAATTTTCCAAAATTTTTGATTTCCAGAATCGATCCGCGCCCCTATACATTTTTTTGCCAGCTTTTCTTTGTTCGGTCCAAGGTTTTGGGGTCTTGGGCCTACGTCTTCCCATGCGTAAAAACACCTATACTTAGTCATATTTCAACCCCATATCATTAAAGATATTCCCTACAACCCTCTCTAACACTTAGACAAGTATCTCAACAAAAATTAAAATGTCCCAATCTCATTCAAGATCTAAGGATTTCATTCAAGCTTCAAGTTTCAATCAAATCTTCATCAAGAAAACCTCCAAAGTTGAGGTATGCGGGTTTCAACGATTGGGTCCTTTCACCCATGGTGCCCAACCTTCTTTTTTATACATAAATTGCTTATTTCTAAGTTGATTTACGTATGGGTCTTACTTATTATGAATTTAGTTATAAACCAGTTGGGGCTTCATAAAATTATGACTGTTTAAGCATGTTTTGAGCTATGAATCTATATCCATTATGTAATTTAATGAGGGGTTTTGATGTATCTTGCATAAGGGTATTACCAAGTTTTTGTGGGTGGTTTTACATTATTTTTTCTAACATGATTTCACTCTTGAATTGCATAACTTTGTACTAGTATTACTCACCCACCAAGTATTTGATAAAATAACCGATTATGGATTCTTGAGTTGTTGAAGGTCTAATGCATAGTATATGTGTTAAATGACTTTATGATGATAAATGGAATGTATATATATGTTGATTTCATGAATAATATCTATAGTATTGCAAGTTGACCACACCCTCTTAAGGGAGTGGTAGGCCCGAACAACCATGTTGGGGGTTTGTACCTTAATTGCCTTGCTCGGGGAGTAGTAGACCATGCAACCATGTTGGGGGTTTTGTACCTTAATCACCTTGCTGAGGGGTGGTAGGCCCATGCATCCATGTTGGGGGGTTTGTACCTCAATCCCATTACCAAGGGGGTGGTAGGCCTTGGTCTCTATTATGTTGCTCTCTTCCTATACATGTAATATATTCTATATAAGCATGTTTTACTTCAATCATCATTCATGCATGCCATATTGTTACTATGCTCACCTATTTCCTATATGTACGTATTTTGATTATGTTGCCAATTTCTTGTTGAATTGCATCCTACATAGTACATTCAAACGTACTAAGGCATACTCTATGCCTATATGATGTTACCATGTAAGAACCGGTGCTTCACTTGATCATTTTTCTCCACGTGGCTAGTACTATCTTTGAAGCAAATTTGGTGAGTCCTTAACTTTGAGGACGATATCTTTTGATCTTATGTTATGCAAAGACTCTCTTTCTTTTATTGTATACTTTTGACTATGATGGTGAGCCCGGAAAGTTGTTTAGGCCCCCGCTCAATTCTAAGTTTAGATGTATTGTTGGATAAATTATGTAATGATACTTTGAGCTTGACTCTCTTGACTCTTGTATGATTTTTTAAGCTATAAAACACTCCGTCAAACCCTTTACCCTTATTTTATATTCTATTATTGTTGTTTAATTGCTTTCGCGATCAAGGATGTGTAATGATATTCTAAGAGGCTTATTTGGGGTCTCTTCGGGTTCTCATTTGCCGTGTCATATCTAGGCCCTAAGTCCAGGTCGTAACAAACTTGGTATCAAAGAACTAGGTTGTTAATGGTCCTCGACATCCAACACACCACGTCGATTAGAGTCTTAGTCATGGTTGTGAAGTGTACCACCACTATGAGTAAGAGGCTATGAGGAGTTTTAGAAAATGTTTCCCTTTTTCTTGATCCATGTCCTATTATAGAAGTTAAGGTAAGGATTTCCCCTAACTAATGTTCTTTGCTATGCTAGATTATGCCTATCCCAAGAGAAAGAAGAGCTCGTACACCTGAAGAAAAACTAACTTATGAAGAGTTCCAGGATGCTATTGCCATGGTAGCTCAAGCTATGACTAATAAAATCAACCAAGGGGCCCAATACCCTCATTCTTCTACACTAGCTTCAAGGGTGAGAGACTTCATTAGAATGAACTTGTCAGAGTTCCATGAGTCTAAGGTGGATGAAGACCCTCAAGAATTTATTGATGAGGTGCGTATAGTATTGGCTATTATAAGGGTTAGATCGAAGGAGAAGGTGGAGTTGGTAGCTTACTAACTCAAGGGGGTGGCTCAAATATCGTATACCCAATGGAAAGCAGAGAAGGGGAACAACAATGTGATTCTTTGGGAGGCATTTAAGGTGGCATTTCTCAATCGATTCTTCCCTCTTGAGATTAGGGAGGCCAAAATGATGGAGCTCATGAATTTAAAGCAAGGATATATGAATGTAAGGGAGTACGCCCTCAAGTTTAACCAACTCTCCAAATATGCTCCACAATTGGTTGTCGACCTAAGGTCTAGAATGAACAAATTTATGATAGGGGGATTCCATTTGTTTAATGAGGAGTGTTGTGCCACTATGTTGATAAGTGACATGGATTTTTCCCACCTAATGACATATGCGAAACAATTGGAAGGGGAGAAGCTTAGAAAAAGGAGGGGTGGTGAGGCCAAGAGGGCCCATTTTGATGTTAAGTTCCAAATTCTTAAGGGTGGCCGGTTTTATCAAGGCCAAGGGTCTTCTTATTCTCCTAATAGAAGGTTTTCTACTGACTACCCAAGTGACCAAGGTGATGGTGGGGTGATGCCTAATGCTATCTATCCAAAATGTGCTAAGGGTCATAGTGGCCCATGCTTGAAGGATACTAATGCTTGTTATAGTTGTGGGGAAGTAGTGCATAGGTGATAGATTACCCTCATAGCAAGTATAAGGTAAAGATGTTTGTCCACAAGGTGATAATGTGGTTTCTAGAGGGAGAGGTTGCCAACAAGTTGGTGCCCCAAGGTACAATCAGTTCTATGCTTTCCAAGGGAGACAAGGGGTAGATGAGGTAGCCAATGTCATCACTGGTATTTAAAAGTCTTTGATTTTGATATGTATGTATTGATAGACCCGGGTGCCACTCAGATGTTCACGCTCTAATATTAAAGTGGTCGCTATCAAGTATAAACCTAACCAGAGGTTAGGGTCGGATCCACAGGGAATACGGGGTTGACCATATTGACTCACTACCAATCATTTCAAGCATCAATCCACTATATTCTCTAAAATGGGGGAGGGCGTTTCAATTTCAAAGTGAAGAACAATTAAAGTACTACACTACTAATGCAAAAAGACAATCAAGTTGAGGGACAACTTGGAATTGTGTTCCCCATTATTCGTTAACTCAAATACACTGGATAAGATAACCCTAATTGAGATATCGCATGCAGCATGGTAACTTAGGTTCTTCTAGCCCTTTTGTGAGGGTGAAGGTCAAATTTCACAATGGCGCATGGTCGGAAACCATGGTGTGCCAACTAACTATTACCCATAGTCCCAGCAAACCTCCCCTTGGTTAGGTTTGGTTAATTAAACGAGAACACATCAATTGAATCCTGTCGTCCACTTCCTTTTTCCTCTTTCTCACTACCTTGGTCGGGATCGTAATAGTAGGCAGGGTTTGGTGTTGGCCACCACCAAACAACATTCAAAATGAACAAAAATAGACAATACATGAAAATACCCAATCGAAGAAATATAAAAAATTTGGGTTATTTCAAGTCAACTCCTCATGGTTCCCACAACCCCAAGTTGTGGGTGATTAGCCACTTATGGCTAGGGTAAACTCACAAACAATGATTGAATAAACATGGTTTAGAGATTACCCAAGAACACTGAAGAACAAAACCACCTTAAAGTTGAAACTACAAGCTTAGATTAATGGAAGGTTAATACAAGTGATTTCAAATCCCCCAAAATGGGTCTTCAAAATTAAAATACTAAAATCTACATTAAACCCTAGAAAAGTTCTCTATGAATATTCAAAGTTGTTGTAGAATCTGTAAAGTGTCGAATCTCTCTTTCAAAAACCCTACCATTAACTATTTATACTATTTACAAAAAGACCCTAAGAATAAAATAGAAAATATAGGTGGCAGTAGGTACAATTCGCAGGTATGACTCGTTGGGTGACCTACGAGTCGTAGTCGGGCTTTCATAGTCAGCATTTGGCATTTTGGACTTGACTACTATGATCCAATGCTATGAGTCATGGTTTGATCTATGACTCATAGTGTTTCTCGTAGTCCTTAGTAGCAGTTCTTATTCCAAATTTTGGCAACACTATTTCTGGCTACGAGGCCCCCTCCTACGAGTCTTAGTAGACATACGACTCGCAGGCAGGCCTTGTATAGCTGACCTTCATTTTGCAAATTCTTAATTTTGAACACTATTTCTTGCTATAAGGGCATACTACAACTCATAGATTGGGCTACGACTCGTAGCTGGCTTGCATGTCCTGAATTTCTTCAAAATCTGCAATTTTCTCCCAAAATCATGTCAACCTGTATTTTCTACAAGAACAACACAAAAGGACATAAAAATCATAAAAGGTCACATTTTGAACATGCAAAATCTTATGTTTTAGGCATCAAATGTGCTGTAATTTGACAGCATATCAGCACCCTTAACTTAGAACTATTGCTTGTCCTTAAGCGATGACTCAATCTATATAGACAATGAGAACTATTGCTTGTCCTCAACTTAGAACTATTGCTTGTCCTCAAGCGACGACTTGATCTAAATATACATCACCCAATTCCAACACAAGTATCCAATTTTCATTTTCAAAACCTGATTGAATAGCCACCAAGCAAACTAAGACACAATAATACATCTAATAATCAATTATGACAAGCGAAGGAGTATCTAACCTAAAGAACAATGGCCTAAGATCCATTCCTAATCAACCAAGATCTCCAGTCCAATCTTAGAGTAACAAGGAAAGTTCTGAATCAGTATAAAATGCATGAATATGGAAAAATTAGCTCACATATTCATGGCATAGTATACACAATCAACATAGACTCATAGATCATTCTTCAAGAATCAACTTGCCTTCTCTTCATCAGAACAAACATTGACAGATTAATCATATGCAAGATTACAATGGTAACCAATAATCCCAAAATTTTGAGGGCACAAATTATCTATAACACCTAAACATGCCAGTACAATAGAAAATAAACTCATCCACAAGTAAAAAGAAACATGACAAGAAAACCTTGGGATCAAAAATAGGAAAGTTATGGAAAGTTATGGACTAAAGGTTACTCAAACTTCACCCTAGTGTATAACATCCCACACCCCACCAAAAGATGATACTTTGTCGTCAATGTATATATATATATATACACATATATAAACTTTAAAAATATCCAAAATTAAAACCAATCATCTAACAAATTAGATAAAAACAAAAGATCCAAAATAAAACATCCACAAAAGCAATAACAAAATAAATTGTACAAAGAAAATCAATGAGAACAAATTATCGAAAAACATCAATAAGGACGGGCGGTCAAAAGTATCAAATACATAGTGCTCAAGCACGAACATCTATCTAGTCCTGGGGCTCTCTATCCTCCTCGGTGGTCTGCATTACAACTATACCTGAGCTACCAACTCTTTGTGCTATCTGCTGCTCCTGATCCTTCCTCATCACCTCCATAGCCAAATACTCTCACACCACCTCATCGATAATCTGCTCCTTCACATTTGCCACCTCATCAGCTATCCTAGGTCTTTTCTGGCTCACAGCTACATCATCACTCTACAGGGGCCTCTTCCTATGGGCATGTGGGCAATCATCAAATAAGTCGATCATATCATCACCCTCTGGTGGTGGCCAGGTGGATGGAGACATGCATTTTGGCCTCATTGCATAATCTATGTGTCAAGATGGGAAAAGGTAATAAGGTGTGAGTTCATATAGCTGACTCGTGTATTTGCTCTGCCATAACTTAGGCCCAATCAATATCATAGTAGCTAAGATACTAGCTAGCAACACAACCCTCTCCAGAGTGATCACATTATCCGTGAAAGTAGGCCTGATACAAAAATATTACCAAAAATTAAAGATGAGACTTCATGATAAGATTGGTATGGTTTATGTTCCACATAGGCTTAGCACCTCTCTCATAAATCTGACTAGCTATCCACCTAAAGAGCTCAATTTTTAGGTCCACATTCTTCTCACTCACTACCCGCCTCATCTTCTTAATCTTATCATCATACTCTGCAGTGGAACGTGGTAACTTGTAAGTTGGCCCAAATTGAACCCTCCTGATGGTCTCCTAAAAAATATCGACCAGTTTACCCTAAACTAAGACTTCTCGCAACTTGGGCTGCTCTATGACTTTCTTCCGCTAGGGAAGAACTCTAAAAATAGTAGCAACATAGGCAGCGAGAACTCTCGAACTAGATATGGGGCATACTTTCCCAATCTCTGTGATATCCACCTCAGTCCATGTAGGTCAATCTCCACTTCTAAGTTAGGCACCCTACTCATCCCTGAATCATTTATCCTCGACTACTTGTGAAATTACCGAACAAGCTTTCCCTGTCCCTTTAGCTCTAACCCGTTGTTATAAATTGCTTCCATCCCTGGGGTTCCCCATCTAGTATTTCTGGGGTTAGTGGAGGTGATTGAAGGATATGCTGGAGGTTGTGATTCAACCTCCTCATATTGAGCTTGTGATTTTGGACCCGAACTCCAAGCATGATGAGCTACTATCTGACCCGTCTTCAGTACCATTCTCCTCAAACTGGGAGGGACTACTGACTTCCTTTGGGATCCTTGTTGTCCGAGACCTAGTCAAAGGTACATTTGTTGTAGGGTCAATGTGCACATTCAACTCCTCATTTGACCCTTCTGACTGATTATCATCTGATGACTCATCTCTCAACCATTGCCCCCAAGCTTTAATAGCTTCTTTTCGACCCTTTGGAGCCATCGGACCTGGAAATTACATTGCAAATACATAATGAGCACCATTATATCGAAATAATCAGAAATCACACAAGAAAAAAAACAAAACTAAGAAAAAATAGGAAAAAATTTACTGAATCAACTACCAATTTGCATAAATAAGATAGAGGTAAGACTCGTAGTAGCAGATAATAGAATACTTTTAAAGCACAAGACAAGTCTTACGAGACCCTTACTATGATTTGTAGTGAACATTATGACTCGTAAAGGGGTCTTATATGGTAAGTGTTAAAGGAACTATAGGTGTCTGTTGTTACCTACGAGGAGCCAGTATGACTCATAGGATATCCTACAAGTCATAGGAAGGGCTCGTAGTAGGAAATAACAGGCACCTGTAGTGCTTGTACCTTATGCACAAAAATCCAAAATCATTCCAACTAAAAATATATAGCATCGAAGGAAGATCTAAACAATATCTCAAGCGCACAAATAAGCCCATTAGTTAAATATGTTGACCCAAGTGAAAACTTATCTCACAAAGATCTACTGATGACCAAAACAATTAAACAACACTTCCTAATCACCTTCAAGTAATACCCAATGATCCCTAAACTCATAATTATCAACACCAATACATAATCATAGGAGTTTAAAGGAGTTCAAAATAAAGCCATATAATGAGTATCTTAGATAAATCATATTCCAAACATACCTACATCAACCCAATTCCAATCCCGACATAAATTCACAAATTGATCAACCAACAATCATGCACTACACCCATATGATCAATATATTAGCATCACAATCAACCAAAAAAGGTGATTTCATGATTCAAAACAACACTAGGGCACTTTAACCAACCAAACCCTAATTCTTATATCTATATAAGCATATTCTTAAGGGTATTCTCAATATCATCATTAAACACACAATCATCCAATAATATACGACAATCATATTACATGAGTGTGAAAAATTTAATAAAGGAAACATACCAACTAAGAGAATGATAAGCAACTTTATGCACTAAGAGAGAAATGGGGCAGCCAAAACCCAGGAGAAGTGGACAGCTGGAAAATTTTGCTAGAAAGTGATGTGGGTTGACGTAAAATTAGATCGGAATAGTAGAAAAGGTTTAGAGGATGCTTTGGGGGGAAGAAACCATTTAAAATAAGGGAAATTAGGTGTCAAATTCATTTTGACCCCTAATATACCTTTATCGAGTTAAATTTAAAAATTTTATGTTTTGGGTCTTCAAAACCCCGAATATAAGTCATAGGGCCTCCTATGACTCATAGGCCTTGGTCTAGTAGTAGACCCAAAACTTAGAAATCATACCTGGGCATTACGAACTCCACTTATGACTCGTAGGGAGCCCTAAAAATTGTAAGGTTGGCTGGTAGAGTATGTGCCAACTTTAATCAAAGACTATTTCCCTCTACGAGGCATGACTATGAGTTATAGTATTTGCTACGGTTCGTAGGCCTGGTAATAGATGCTGCTTCAAATGTTATTCTTCAACTTTCAACACTTGATTCATACCTACAAATCAAAACTCAAAGCATATCAATCTTCAAAATAATACAACTGATTTAATGTCTTAAAAATCAAACTAAACATCAATCTACTACCTAACAATTCAGAAAACCAAGATAAACTTAAAACAAGCCAAAAACGTAGAAGATACTTAGGTTGCCTCCCAAGAAGCGCCTTGTTTGACATCATGGCTCGACTTGGTCATCATCCATCATCAAAAATCTTCAATGGCCCACACTTCACTCTTAAACTCATCCGGGTCTTTCATTGATTGGCAGATGTCAAAAAAAACCTCTACATCGTTAACCCTGAACTAAAGTTAACAGAATCCATATCCACCATGGCTCACCCGGTAGCTAGAAATGGTCTTCTCAATATAATAGGCACCAAAAAATCAACCTCATAACCAAGGATCATGAAATCAAAATGGAAGATGAATTTATCAACTTTTATAAGCACATAAATAAGTATCCCTTCTGGCTTTTTTATAGTTTTATCTACCATGTGTAATCGCATTCTTGTAGGAGTAGGAATACCAAGACCAAGCTTTGTGATAATGGCAAGAGGCATTAAATTAATACTTGCTCCTAAGTTACACAATGCCCTTCTGAATTCTACACACCAATGGTGTAAGGAATAGTGAATGCACCAGGATCCTTCCGCTTTTGGACTAGGCATTTGGTCATGATGGCACTACATTGTTGGAGCTCGTATGAAAGCTCTTAGCTCAAAGTGTGCTTCTTCATTATCAAATCCTTCATTTACTTGGCATACCCGAGCATTTTCTCCAATGCTTGTAGAATGGGGATGTTAATAGACAATTGCTTTAACATAGAGAGGAAATGTTTGAATTTACCATCCTCCTCTTTTTTATTGAGTCTTTGAGGAAAAGGTGGAGGAGGTTTTAAGATAATATTTGTTCTTTCTTGCCCATTAACATTTTTACTTCGCTTCCCATTTCTCTCCAAACCTTCTTCACCAATATCAACCTTATCATCAACACCCTTCTCACAAGTTTCATCATCAACCATTGACATTGGGAGATCTATGGTACTTTTCTCATTTCTTGTCATGATTGCCATGCATTTTCCATCATTCTTTGGATTTTAAACTGTGTTGCTTGGCAAAGTGCCTTTTTGGCAATTGTTCAATTGGGAAGAAACTTGGCCAAATTGTTGCTCTAATTGTTTAATGTCCATCGAGTGAGACTCAATCTTTTGGTTTATGCTTGAGATATCTGATTTCATCACTTTTAAAGTCTTATCTTGATGGTCGGGCCTCTTCAACAATTTATCAAACATTTCTTCAATCCTAGAAGTGCTAGATCCAGCATCATAATTGTGGGGAGGTACATAGGGACCATTTCTATACCCATCACTTCGTCCCCATTCAGCCTCCGATACTCTTTCTGTTTCATAATAACCACTGCGGTTATCTCTATACATACTCTCATGATTAAAGTTCTAACCTTGATTTATGAAACCTTACCTCTAATCGTCTGAATTTGACCCTTGGGGGAACCACCAATGGGTTACTCACCAAGTAAGCATCTTCATCAAAGAATTGTTCTTCATACATGGGTGCCTTTGGAGAATGGCAAGTCACTGCATGAACACTTGCTTTGTTTTATTCAACACTAAGTCCATACTTATGCGAAGTTAAGCAATTTGTTGCACGATCTCCCCATTTACCTTGGCTTGCTCATTGTTGGTGTTCACCACACAAGAAGTTTTAGTAGCACCTCTCTCTAATTGCGCCCATGCTCTATTCATTTTAACCACTTGCTCCATTCGTTCGGTGATTTATGGAAATGGTTGATCAGGAAACATGCCTCACATTATTGTATCGACACAAGCTTGACTATTCTCATTAAGTGCCCGATAAAAGATCTTTATTAAGGCATCGTCAATAATTTTGTGCTCTAAAACTTTTCTCAAGCACTTGGTGAACCTTTTTTACATAGTACTAATCAAATCACTCGGCAATTACTCAAAATTATTTATTTTACCTTTGAGCTTAAGCTTCTTAGACCTTGGGAAATACCTTTCTAAGAAGGCCTTTATAGCTCGGCCCAACTAGTCATTGAACTCTGTAAAACCACAGACAACCAAACACCCACATTTCCAGTCAAAATAGAAGGAACACTATCAACCCAACTACATTTATCGAAAGATTTTCGGTACCCATTACACTTTTACAAATAAATGCGACATTATAGAGATGACTCTGTGGATCATCTAAAGGTAGCCATATGAATAAACCACGATTTTGAAGCATTTCTAGAAGACCACTAGATAGAGTGAACTTAGTATCTGCTAGTAGTGCTTGCAACACTATAGATCCAATAACATCCATAGTCATAGGGTTCAACCTATATTAGTTCCATCCATATGCATTTTCATTGAAAGACCTATGGTGTGGCCTATTTTCTCTTTGTCGTTGGTTTACCTCTCTATCCACATCTTCCTTATGTTGACCAATGGATTTATCAATCGCGATATCCTCATTCTCTTGGGCCATTCTTCTTGTAATTCGATGGATCTTCAAATTGATTGGAACAAAGGGATTGCCTTGGCTCCTTATGTACAAACCTAGTATATCCTGCAAACAAAAACCAAACAACAAAACAAAAGTAAAAGTAAAATACAAGAGAATCTAGAAATTAAAAATTTAATTAACTAATAGTAAAATCTAGTCAAGAACCTAGTCGTATTCCCCGGCAACAATGCCATAAATTTTGATGTTTACGCTTCAACAGTAAAATGATCATTATCAAGTATAAACCTAACCAAAGGTTAGGGTTGAATCCATAGAGAATACAAAATTGACCATATTGACTCATAACTAATCATTTTAAGCATCAATCAACTATATTCTCTAAAATGGGGGGTTTTGTAATTTCAAAGTGAAGAACAATTAAAATATTACACTACAAATGCAAGAAGACAATCAAGTTGAGGGATAACTTAGGAATTGTATTTCCCATGATTCGTTAACTCAAATACCCCGAATAACATAACCCTAATTGAGACATCGCCTATAGGATGGTAACTTAGGTTCTTCCAGCCCTCTTATGAAGGTAAAGGTCGAATTTTACCATGGCGTTTGGTTGGGAACCATGGTGTGCCAACTAACCATTATTCATTATCCTAGTCAACCTCTCCTTGGTCTAATTTTGTTAATTAGATGAGAATACATCAATCGAATCCTGTCATCCACTTCCCTCTTCCTATTCATCACCACCTTTGTTAGGATCATGGTAGTAGGCAGGGTTTGGTGTTGGCCACCACCAAACAACATTTAAAATGAAGGAAATATAGATAATATATGCAAATAAAGAAATGCACAAAATTTGAGTTATTTCAAGTCAACTCCTCATGGTTTCAACAACCCCAAGTTGTGGGTGATTAGCCACTCATGGCTAGGGAAAACTCACAAATAATGATTGGAATAAACATGGTTTACCCAAGAACAATAAAAAAACCACTTTCATGTTGAAACTACAAGCTTGGATTAATGGAAGTTGAATATAAGTGATTTGAAATCCGCCAAAATAGGCCTTCAAAATTAAAATTCTAAAACTTACACTAGACCCTAGAAAAGTTCTCTAAGAATATTCAAAGTTGTTGTAGAATCTGTAAAGTGTCGAATCTCTCTTTCAAAATCTTATCATTAACTATTTATAGTTTTTAAAAAAAATCCCTAAAATAAAATAGAAAATACAGTTGGCATTAGGTACAGTTCGTAGCTGTGACTCGTAGGGTGACCTACGAGTCATAGTCGATCTTTTGTAGTTAGTACTTGGCCTTTTAGACTTGACTGCTTTGATCCATTGCTACGAGTCATGGTCTGATCTACAACTTATGGTGTCTTCTCGTAGTCCTTGCAGTTCTGGGTCCAAATTTTGGCAACACTATTTTTGGCTACAAGGTCTTCTCCTACGACTCCATAGTGAGACATACGACTCATAGACTGGCCTTCTGTAGCTGACTTTCATTTTGAAAATTCATAGTTTTAAATACTATTTCTTATTATGAGGGCACACTATGACTCGTAGCTTGGGCTACGACTCGTAGGGTGGCTCATATGTCCTGAACTTTATTAAAATTTGCAATTTTCTCCCAAGATAATGCCAACCTGTATTTTCTGCAAGAATAACACAAAAACACATAAAAACCATAAAAAGTTGCATTAAAAACATGCAAAATCGTATCTTTTAGGCATCAAATATGATGTAATTTGATAGCACATCAAACTCTTTCTTTTGTTACTCCTTTTATTGCCAAAAAGTTTCACGTTGAACCCAAATTATTGTGTGAGTCATATGAAGTGTCTACTCTCATTTGTGCATCTCTTGTTCCTAGAAGTGTTTATAAAAATTATCCTATTTCCAGTTTGCGTGAAATATTGCCTTGTGATTTTGTTGAGTTGAATATGGTGGATTGTGATGTCATTCTTGGGATGGATTAGTTGCATGCATACTATGATCCTATTGATTGTAGAACCTGTAGTGTCAAATTCCCATTTCTAAATGAACCCACTCTTGAGTGGGAGAGTCATGATGTGGTTGTCAAGGGTAGATTCATTTCTTGCATTAAAGTCCATAAGTTGATTTCTAAGGGGTTTCTCTATCATTTTGTGAGGTTTAGGGATGTGTAGTGCAAGGTCCCTCTTATATAGTCGGTTCTGGTGGTTAATGAGTTTCTTGATGTCTTCCCTAATGATCTTCCCAGTATTCCTCCTAAAAGGGAAATAGACTTTGGTGTAGACCTTCTTCCTGATACTCAACCCATTTCTATTCCCCCTTATGGTATGGCACCGGCGGAGCTAAAGGAGTTGAAGGAGCAATTGAGGGATTTCTTAGAGAAGGATTTTATTTGACCTAGCCAATCACTTTGGGGTGCCCTAATGCTATTTGTAAAGATGAAAGATGGGAAGTAGAAGGATGGGTCCCTTAGAATATGATTACTGGCATCTTAATAGAGTTACCATCAAGAATAAGTACCCTTTAATAGGGATTGATGATCTATTTGACCAACTTCAAGGGGACTAGTCACTTCTCTAAGATTGATCTTCTATTCGGGTATCATCAAGTGAAAGTGAAGGAGTGTGACATTCCCAAGACAGCCTTCTGGACTATGTGTGGGCATTATGAGTTTATGGTTATGTCTTTTGGGTTGACCAATGCACTGATGATTTTCATGAATCTTATGAATAGGGTCTTTAAACCCTACCTTGATTTGTTTGTGGTGGTTTTGATTGATGATATTTTGATCTATTCCTATAGTGAGGAGGAGCTTGTGGATCACTTGAGGGTGATATTACAAAAATTGAGGGAATAGAAGTTGTATTCTAAGTATGAGAAGTGTGAGTTTTTGTTGCAAGAGGTTGCCTTTCAGGTCATGTCATGTCGAGGGATGGTATTAAGGTGGATCCTAAAAAGAAAAAAGTGATTAGAAGTTGTCCTAGACCTTTGACCCTATCATATATTAGAAGCTTCTTGGGCTTAGTGGGTTATTACCGAAGGTATATAAATGAGTTCTCTTCTATTGCTTCTCCTATGACGAAGTTGACTCAAAAGAAGGCTAAATTTGTGTGGCCCGATGAATGTGAAAGGAGTTTCAAAACCATGAAAGATAAGCTAGCCTCCGCTCCTATCTTTTCACTACCAAAAGGGTTAGAAGGGTGTGTTGTGTATTTTAATGCCTCAAGAATTGGTTTGGGTTGTATATTGATGCAAAGTTGTAAGGTGATAGCCTATGCTTCTAGAAAGCTTAAGGCACATGAAAAGAATTATCCTACCCATGATCTTGAATTGCGCCATCGTGGTGTTTGCTTTGAAAATTTGGCATCATTACTTGTATGGAGTGCATGTCGATGTGTTTACCGATCATAAGAGTCTCCAATATCTTTTCAACCAAAAAGATCTCAACTTGAGACAATGAAGATAGTTAGAGCTTCTTAACAATTATGATATGAGTGTGTATTATCACCTGATAAGGTTAATGTTGTGGCCGATGCTTTGAGTAGGGTATTTTTGGGTAGCCTCGCTCATGTTGATGATGGTGGAAAAGAGGTGGCAAAGAGGTCCATCAATTAGCTAGGTTGGGAGTTAGGTTAGAGGAGGTTAATAGTGGTGGAGTAGTGGTAGTTGATGGTTCTAAATCTTCATTGATTGAGAAAGTGCACGCAAAGCAAGATAAGGACCCCACCTTGCTAGAATTGAAGGCCTTAGTGAGAGATGGTAAGGTGGAGGTTTTCCCCTTAGGGGGAGATGGTGCTCTTTGGTACCAAGGTAGATTGTGTGTATCTTTTGTTGATGACTTGAGAGAGAAGATTTTTGATGAGGCTCATAATTCTTCCTATTCTATTCACCCTGGTTCTACCAAGATGTATAGAGATTTAAGGGAAGTGTTTTAGTGGGGTTATATGAAGAAAGAAATTGCTAAGTTTGTGTCCGATTGCAACAATTACCAACAAGTGAAAGCCGAGCATCAAAGGCCGGGTGGCCAAGCCCAAGATATAAAGATTCCTTCTTGGAAGTGGAAGGAAGTCAACATGGAATTTGTGGTTGGGTTGCCTAAGACTAGAAAAGGTTTTGATTCTATTTGGGTTGTGGTTAATAGAATGAGAAAGTCGCCTCATTTCCTACCGGTTAAGACTACTTATGGGGCCGAAGAATATGCTACATTATACATTCATGAGTTGGTTAGGTTGCATGGGGTGCCCTTGTCTATCATATCGTATCATGTTGTTCAATTCACTTCTCACATTTGGAGGTCCTTCCAAATAGGTCTTGGTACCAAGGTAAAGCTTAGTACGACCTTTCACCTTCAAATGGATGGCCAAGCCGAAAGAACTATCCAAACTCTTGAGGATATGCTTAGAGCTTGTGTATTGGAGTTTAAGGGTATTTGGGATGATCATATTCCATTCATTGAGTTTGCTTACAACAATAACTATCACTATAGCATTAGTAAGGCTCCTTTTGAGGCTCTCTATGGTAGACGTTTTAGATCCTTGGTTGGATACTTTGAGGTAAGGGAAATGCCTTTGTTGGGTCAGGATTTGGTTATAGAGGCCATGGAGAAGGTAAGGTTGATAAGAGAAAGACTAAAAATAGCCCAAAGTCGTCAAAAGTCCTATGCCGATGTGAGGAGAAGGGATCTTGAATATAAGGTTAGTGATAGGGTTTATTTGAAGGTTTCACCCATGAACGGTGTGGTTTGGTAAAAGGGGTAAATTAAGTCCAAGATTTATGGGTCCTTATAGGGTGTTGAGGCAGATTGGTAAGGTGGCCTATTAGTTGGAGTTGCCTAGTGAAATAGAATTGGTTCATTCGGTCTTCAATGTGTCTATGTTGAGGAAGTGTGTGGGTGACCAAAATGCTATTTTGCCAGTAGATGTTGTGGGTGTTGTTGAAGACAACTTGATTTATGAAAAGGTTCCAATAGAAATTTTTGATATACAAGTGAAGAGGTTGAGGAAAAAGGATGTACCTTCTGTTAAGGTCCTTTGGAGGAATCAACAAGTTGAAAGTGCCACATGGGAAGCCAAAGTGAATATGGAAAAGCGATATCCCTATCTCTTCCATTCTACTCAAGCCTAAGGTACTAATCTAAGTCCCCAACATGATTTCAAGTCTTAAGTTTCAGCCCCATTGTCATTTGCATACATTTATGTTTATATTGACAAGTTCATGGTGATTTTGACACTTATGTTGAGATTTTTGAAATGATGTTTAAGTGTATTGTTGCATTCTTGTGTGGGCTAAAATTATCTTGCTTGCTTCTCTTGTATACGTTTCTTTAATATTTTTGGATGAATGTTCCCAAGGCGAAAATATTGAAATGACCACAAGGAGTACTGGAATATATGCCTCGGAAGTGCCCTTAATCGTAATTTCCAGTATATCTCAAAATCAGTGCATGATATCAAAAAATGCAACTTCATATTCGTGATCAGGGGAATATTGAGTGGAAAATAAGTATAACCTCAATTTTAGATTCCATATATCTCAAAATTCGTGTGTGATATAAAAAAATTAACTTTATATTCATGATCAGGGGAATATTTGAGTGGGAAATAGGTATAACTTTGATCTTAGAGAAACCGTATCAAAATTTAATTTTTCAAAATTTTTGATTTCCAGAATCGATCGCGCTAGGAGGCAGAGCACGGACCTATAAATTTTTTTGCCAATTTTTTTTGTTCGGTCCAAGGCTTAAATATCTTCAGCCTAAGTCTTCCCATGTATAAAAATATCTATACTTAGTCATAGTTCAACCCTGGTGCCCAACCTTCCTTTTTACATAAATTGCATGTTTCTAAGTTGATTTACATATGGATCTTACTTATTATGAATTTAGTTATAAACTATGTCAGGGCTTCATAAAATTATGATTGTTTAAGCATCATTTGAGCTATGAATATATGATCCATTATGTGATTTTATGAGGGATTTTGATGTATCTTGCATAAGGGTATTACCAAGTATTGGTGGGTGGTTTTACATTAATTTTTCTCAAATGATTTCACTCTTGAATTACATGATTTTGTATTAATACTACACATACGCCAAATATTTGATAAAATGTATGGTTATAGATTCTTGAGTTATTGAAGGTCTAATTCATGGCATATAAGTTAAGTGACTTTATGATGATGAAAGGAATGCATATATGTGTTGATTTCATGAATAGTATCTATAGTGTTGTAAGTTGACCATGCCTCGCTCATGGGGATGGTAGGCCTGAACAACCATGTTGAGGGGTTATACCTTAATTGCCTCACTCGGGGGGTAGTAGGCTCGTACAACAATGTTGGAAGGTTTACACCTCAATCACCTCGCTTGGGGGGTGGTAGGCCTGTGCAACCATGTTAGGGGATTTGTACCTCAATTGCCTCGCCAAGGGGGTGGTAGGCCTTGGTCTCTATTATGTTGTTCTCTTCTTACACATGTAATATGTTCTATATAAGCATGTTTTACTTCAAGCATCATTGATGCATACCATATTGTTACTATGCTCTTCCATTACCTATATGTACACATTTTACTTATGTTTCTAATATCTTGTTGCATTGCATCCTACATACTTAATACATTCAAATGTACTAACACATACTCTATGCCTACATGATGTTACCATGTAGGAACCAGAGCTCCACTTTATCATCTTCCTCCTCCAACTATCTTTGAAGCAAGTTTGGTGAGTCCTCAACTCTGAGGATGATATATTTTGATCTTATGTTATACAAGGACTCTCTTTCTAAGTTTAGAGGTGTTTTTGGACATGTAATGTAATAATGCTTTGAGATTGACTCTCTTAACTCTTGTATGTTTTTTTAAGTTATGAATGATTCCCTTAGCCCCTTTACCCTTATTTCATGTTCTCTTGTTGTTATTTAATTACTTCCACAACCAAGGATGTGTAATAATATGTTATGAGGCTTATTTGTAATCCCTCTGGCTTCCCATTAGCCATGTCACGTCTAGGCCCTAGGTCCAGGTCGTGACATAGTGCTCAATCAGTGGCTAGGAAGGGCTTTCCCAAGATGATTGGGACTTCAAAGTTGACTTCGCAATCTAGGATCACAAAGTTTGTAGGGAATATGAATTTATCCATTTTAGCAAGAACATTATAAAGAATCCCCACAGGCTTCTTCAATGTATGGTCAGCCATCACAGCCATATGCTCTTCAGAGTAGGGGCTCCTAGTCCTAGCTTCTTCAAGACCACAATGAGCATTATATTTATACTAGCACCAAGATCACATAATTCTCTTGCGAACTCAACATATTCAATAGTGCAGAGTATGGTAAAAGTGCCGAGATCTTTTTGGTTTGTACCAAGGACCTTGTAGCAATTGTACTACTGTGTCGAAGCTCTTGGGTTCCAGACTCACAGTGTGCTTCTTTCTAACCAAGTCTTTCATAAATTTTGCATACCCTGGCATCTTCTCTAATGCCTCAATGAGAGGGTTGTTGATGGAGAGTTGTTTCAGCATGGAGAGAAAGTGCTTGAACTTTCCCTCTCCTTCTTTTTAATTCTTTGAGGGAAGAGAGGAGGAGGTCTAGGAATGGACTTCAGTTTATGTAGAGCCTTTGTAGTATCACTCACACCATCCTTGATATGATCATCTCCTGTATTAGCTTCATTAACCTCAACTATCTCCTCTTGAACATCATTATCATCTACCAGCATGGGAGGATCAATGGTACTCTTGCCACCATGAGTTATTACTGCCACGCACTGCTCTTCATTCTTTTGGTTCTGAACTATGTTGCTGGGTAGTGTATTTCTTTCAAGATGGTTGATTTGAGTTGACACTTGACCAAACTGTTGCTCAATTTGTTTGATAGAAACAGAATGAGACTAGATTTTTTGATTTATACTAGAGATATCAGATTTCATTCCCCTCAAGGTCTCATCATGTGTCTTAGTCTTCTTTAGCAGATGGTCAAACATCTCCTCAACTATGGAACTACTAGCACCGGTATCACGATTGTGCGGTGGTATATAAAGACCATTTCTGTAGCCATCTCTGTGATCCAACTCTGCATCTCTATCTTGGCCCCTATTCCTGCTATAGTAACCTCTATAGTTGTCTCTAAATGAGCCATCTCTATTATATTTTTGACCTTGGTTGGCCAATAGCCCTGATTGGACACTTGGGCGCTAGTGCAAAAACTTGTATCTAATATGCAATGAAACAAGTGTCCTCCTTATAGTAGGGATCCTCGTACATATGTGCTCGTAGAGGCTGATGAACAACTACATTAACTCGTTCTTGATTGTGTTTCATCATCACCTCCATATCAGTATAGATTCGGGCAACCTCTTGCATTATCTCCTCATTTATTTTAGCTTGCACTGAACCAATAATGACAGCGCATGAACCTTTTGTAGATGACCTATCTTTTGCCCCCTATACATGATTCGTCTTAACCACCTTTTCCATCTTCTGATCAATCCTTGCAAATGGTTGATCTAAAAACATGACCCCATGATGGTATCAGCACATGCTTGACTATTCTCGTCTAGGGCATGATAGAAGATCTACCAATGCATTATTAACAATTTTGTAGTCTGGGACACTCCTCAAGCACTTTGTAAATCGCTTTCATTTAGTACCGACCGAGTCACCAAGAAGTTTCTCTAAGTTGTTGATTTGATCTTTCAACTTGAGCTTCTTTGATCGCAGGAAGTACCTCTCTATAAGGGCTTCTGCAACTTAGCCCAACTGGTCATTGAACTCTATAGGAGCTCAAATAGCCAAAGCACTGTATTGCCTGTCAGAGATAATGGGAAGACATGAAGTCCTACAACATCCATGGATATTTTTTCTATTTCCATTACACTCTTACAAACAAATGCAATATTGTGTCGATGACTATGTAGATCCTCTGATGGTAGGCTCATGAACAATCTACGAATCTGTAGCATCTGAAGCAATCCACTCAAAACCATGAACTTTGTGTCATCCGGTAGTGGCGATAACATAATGGCTCTAAGTAATACCCATTACCATAGGGTTCCATCGATATTTGATCTATTGATAATCTTCGACATTGAAGTCTTGGGCTGTGGATTAATGTCTTTAAGAGGAAGTAGGTTGTCATTATTCGCGTTCTCATTTTCATTTCAGTTCAGAGCTACATTAGTTGTATTGTTTGTATTATCTTTGGCCATCCTTCTTAGTCTTCTCTAGATCTTTGGGTCAAAGGGAGTCAAGGGAATGCCTCAACTTCACGTATTAGGCATACACAATACCTGTACCCTAAAATAGAACAAAAATAACAAAAAAAATACAATGAGGAAAATAAGGATTAATTCCCAAACTACTTGAATTAAACAAGTCTAGCCGCATTCTCCACTAACGATGCGAAAATCTTGAAGTTGCCCAAGCTACACCTTATTTTTTAGGTTAAAGCAGTTGTTGTCAAGATATATAACCTTGTCGAGGTTAGAGTTAATCCCACAGGGAATATGGTAGACTTAAAAGAATTCAAGACAATTTAGGTTTATTAACCAACTTGTCTCCCAAAATAGGGGGGGAGGTTTTGTAACAACTATGAAAAGTGATATTAAACTAAGACAAGTGTTAAATTAATATAAAGAGTAACTAGGGTATTATGTTTCCCATGATTTTCTAACTCAGTATTACTAGATAATTGAATTCTTTTTCAGTATGTAGCATGAAGAATGGCATGTTAAGTTCACCAAACCCTTTGTCTCAGGCGAGAGATAAATTTCACTACGTGATTTGGTCCATCCATGTAGTTTGACATTACTAACCCTTACCCATTGTTCTAATACAACCTTCCCTTATCCCAGTTCGATTGATTAGATAAGAAACATCAATCGAATTATGTTTATTAATGTCTTTTTCTATTCATTACTAACTTGATCCAGTTATTAACAATATGTAAGTTTTAATGTTGGTCACCGTTAAAAGCTTTCAAATAGAAGAGAGTTAATTAATACATGCGTGCACACTTTTCAAGAATTATAAATTATCTGGTTTTACCTTGTTAGTTCTTTATGGTTCCCACAATCCTAGTTATAGATTTAGCTACTCATGATCAATGTAGATGCAAGACTTATGAATTTGAATAACATAATGGAGCACTTACAAAAGAGAATTAATCACAAGGAATCCAAACTCTTCACCAAGAATCACAAGATTAAAATTAAATTACAAAAAAAAGTTTTACAAGTGTTGTAATCAAGCTCTCTATTGTTCTCTATTGTTCTATCATGTCCCTCTTGAAAAATAGCCTAAAAATCTATTTATAGTCTTTAAAATACAAAAATAAAATAAATTAGGAGAACTAGATCGACAGATTCTACAATAGCTTCTACGGGCCATATAATGTTTTACGGCCCGTAATTGGGCTTTGGTGGACTGCTTCTTCAAATCTGGGGCTGATACGACACCCTTCTTTGTCCTATATAAAGTTCTATGGCCTGTAGGGGATTTTGTCTGATGACTTTTTAGAAACTCCATACTTTCTGATCCTCAAGTACGACACCAAGTCTATGGCTCGTAAAATCTTTTATGGCTTGTCTGCATGTTCATAGACTTAACTTCTGAAAAATTATCCTTCCCTGAAATTATATACAAAACCATATCTATGGCTTGTAGAATTCTCTACGGCCCGTTAAAGGTCTCATGAACCCTCTGCTTCAGTAAATTTTGTACACTTAGCCCAAAAATTGTGCCGACCTTGTAATCTTACAAAACAAATGTAAAAACACATCAAAGCTACTAACATCGTATTGAAAACACACAAATGCTTTGGAAAGGATCTTTGGTCATTGTTCATATTAGTCCACTTAGCCTAAATAACCAACCAAATGCTTGATATACCCCTTTGTCCTAATATTTAAGCTTTACATGTACCTTTTTCTTTGTATACACCTAAGTAGCCAAGACTTATTAAATGTGATAACCTAAACTTGGTCATGGTCATTCCTTGAATAATGTGTATGTCCACTCAGACAAAAAGCCTACATGAGGGTGACTACCAAAAGTGGCCCTGGTTCAGAGGTGGAATATTGTCCATCTCAACTTAGGCCAAAAGCCTAAGTTGAGGGTTGCTGGTATAAGGAAAATCACACTAAATGGGGATGGCAGCTAGTGATACATGATAAAGCAAAAAATATGCCATGGCTGCAAGAAAAAAAAAAGAAAAAGGTTTGAAATAGGGCACCCAAAGAGGTTTGAAATAGGATAAGGGAAGAATGATTTGAAAATATCAGTGTTGGTGATGTCGCCCAAGTTACACCTCCTTTTTGAGGATAAAGCGGTCGTTGCCAAGAAATTGAATCTAACCAAGGTTAGGGTCGAACCCAAGGGAATACGTAGACTCAAGAGAATTCAATTACCGTAATTTGAGTAATTAACTGACTTACTTCCTCGCGGGGGGGGGGGGGTTTGCAACTACAAGAAAAAAGATTTTTAACGACCATTTCTTAATGAATGAAAATGAATTTAGTTATTATAAATAGATTTATAGTGACCAAATTTTTTCCGGTCGTTATAAATATACTTATAGAGACAAAAGTTTTTTCCAATCGTTATAAATACACTTATAGTGACCAATTTTTTTCAGTCGTTAAATACAAATTTTAATCCAATATTAATGAGAGAATAAATTTGATCATTAAAAAAATAATATCCTATCGTTAAAATATATTAGTTAGTGTAAAAATATATTTTAATTAATATGGGTGCAAAGAAATTAGACCAAATTATGTTATAAGTCTAACAAGTGACATTTTATTAATTATTTCATCATTTTGATAAGAATCCTCCATCCATTATAATTTGGTTATTTCATAATTAAAAAATTTAATAAAAGGAAAAAATATTAACTTATTATTTTCTAATAACTCTATCCATCATTCTTATTATAGACAATTATATAAAATTTTGAAATATTATAAAAGTATTTAATTACAATCTTTGTGACACAATTTTCTTTAACTTAAATATTTTTTTTCATATAGTTTCTATATATGTTAGTTACAAAATTTTTGCCACAATTTTTTTTTTGACTTGCATATTTTTTTGATATAATTTTTGTATATATTTTTATTTTGAGAGACAATTTATTCATCTTTACTTGACCTTTTTAAAGATGCAAAATGAAGTAGGTCAAAACAAAAAATTGTAATGAAACAAAAAATTAAAAATAGAAGTAATAATATTAAATATACAATTATGAGCTTATGAGATTAATTTAAGATAGAAAAATTATATAAATTTGCCAGTAAGTAATTTTTTCAAGAGGATAGATGTTTCTCCACTTGCAAATTATCTTGATCGGTAGACTTAAAAATCAGTATTCAGTTATAATATTTCTTCTAATAAAAAAATATATTGTGTCAACTTTTATTTTTCATTATTGGTTGTGACACTAATAGGTGTATACAAAGAAAAATCTTTTGTTTGAGTTAGAAATGTATAAAGTGAAATTTTACAAATAGAAAATTTAAAATGTTTTACATGAAATATAATCAACTACTAAATTAAGAAAATCATAATTTTTTATTATTTTGAAATTTAAGATCATATAATTGATTTGTATCTCAGAATATTTTAATGATATTGAATTATTTATATTAGGTGAATACTATTAGTATAAAAAGTGAAATTAAAAGAAGTTTGGGAGGGGGAGGGGGTTTGTCCATGAAGCAATGTGCAAAAAGTCAATAACTTAAGGTGCAAAATATAAAACAAATAATTTTATATCTAGAACTAGAAAACCCAACTTTCTTTTTATTTTGTTGTGAGAACAGAAACAAATTTTATACTTCATTGTAGTTAATCTTTGGTTTTGCGTCTAGAGCTAGCCCAGCTTTTTTTTATTTGATTGTGAGAATAGAAACAAAGTTTATATTTCATTGTAGTTAATCTTTGATGTTGCGAAAAAGAAAAAAGAAGATAATAGTTATTAGGAGTGTTATTAGTAACCTTACATGAAGTTTTTATACTTGTCTTTTGACAAATCATGCAGTTTGAAGAACTCATTCTCAGAGAAAGTGTAAAGAAGTATGAGGAACGAAAATTTTTGAAGCACAGGAAGAATGCATTTCATATTTCAGAAATTGTTTAAAGATATTCTAGTTTTTCTTTTACTAAGAGTTAAAAGTATAATATCATACAATTTGTATGTCAATATTTTTGTAATGTTACGCAATATCATTCTTTATAGTTCTCTATGAAATTTAATATGAATATAATCAATTTGTATAGTTTCATATGTTGACATATCTCTATGTGTGTATGTGTATATATATGCACTTTTGTTGATCTGATTTCTAGTTATAATTAAGGTTTAATAACTAGAACTGAAGGGAGCCTTAGAGTAACTCATAAAATTGT
The DNA here is from genome assembly GCA_000787875.1 of Solanum virginianum. Taxonomy (NCBI): domain Eukaryota; kingdom Viridiplantae; phylum Streptophyta; class Magnoliopsida; order Solanales; family Solanaceae; genus Solanum; species Solanum virginianum. The sequence continues at coordinate 86,746 of DF357906.1, read as the reverse complement.
TATCATGTGACCAGAAGGTCACAGATTCAAACCTTGGTAACGTCCTCTGGTAAAAAGGCAAGGTAAGATTACATCTAATAGATTTTTGTGGTAGGGCCGTTCCCTGGAAGTGCACCGAGCTTGCCTTTTTTTTTTAAATAACTATAATGTCAATTAGCAAAGAATTTTTTTTGTTGAAAAGAGGTATAACAACCGGATTTTTGTCATCGTTAAAGCTTTTTTAACGATAGAATTTAATTTAGTCATTAACTTTTAACAGTGGAGCTTTTAACGTTCGGTGATGACAGGATTTTTATCGGTCATTATTGACTTTTATACTTTTGGCGATGGAATTTCACCTCATTAAAGACCTATTTTCTTGTAAATGAAAAAATAAACCTAACTAACACAAGAATGAAATAAATATGGAGAGAAACAAGAGTATTTTGTTCCCCATGATTCCCTAACTTAGTATCACCGAATAACTTAATTCTTTTCTAGTGTAGCATGCTAGACGGTAAGTAAAGTTCACCAAACCCTTTGGTGCAGGCGAGGGAGGAATTTCACTATGTGACCTAGCCCATCTCCATAGTGTGCATTACTAACCTTTACCTATTAGTCCCAGTACAACATCCCTTTGGCTCGGTTCGGTTGATTATATGAGAACACATCAATCGAATCCTGTTAATTAATCTCTTATCCTATTCGTTACTACCTTGGTCCAGTCAGTAACACTAAGAAGGTTCTAATGTTGGCAACCATTAGAAAACATGCAAATCAAAGAGAATAAATTAAATACATGCATGTACACTTTTCAAGAACTATGAATTATCTGGTTTTACCTTGTTAGTTCTTCATGGTTCCCACAACCCTAGTTGTGGATTTAGCTACTCATGATTAGTGTAGATGCAATATTTATGAATTGGAATAGCATAATAGAAGACTTACACAATTGAATTAAGAACAAGCCAATCCAACTTCAAAGAGAATCACAAGATTAAAGATGAAATCCAAGTGCAAGTGTTCTCAAAACTCTCCAATGTTATCTCACTATTTTCCCCCTCTAATTCTCAAGTTCTTTGTATACTCTGCATAAATATATGAAAGATAACCTAAAAACCTATTTTTAATATTACAAGTCCTAAACATAATAGGATAGCTGGGTCAGCAAGCCTCACGAATAGGTTTATGTGACATATTGCATTCGATGGCCCATAATTGAGGTCTCGTACAGTGCTGCTGGAAAACTGGACTTCAAGTCTATGAAACCCTCTCTATGACCCGTAAAGTGGTTTATGATCCGTATAGGGGTTTCGTCTATGAATTTTTAGAAAGTCTTCATCTCTGATCCTCAGGGAACAAGCCATTTACCATGACACAAAAATCATTCCACGATCCGTCTGCATGTTCATAAGAAATCTAGCCCCTCACTAGAATTTCCCATGAAACCCACTTTACGACCCATAGAGTGATCTACAGCCTATAAGGGTCTTCTACTGCCTCAAAATCAGCAACTTTTGTACTTTCTTCCAAAACTCAAGGCCAACCCCGGAATCTTGCAAATATAACATAAAAACACATCAAAAACAACTAATGTCACATTGAGAACACATAAAATTTTAAGTTTTAAGCGTCAAAAGTGTTGTATTTTGACAGCACATCAACACCCTCAACTTAAAATTATTGTTTGTCCTTAAGCAACAAACTCAATCTATATAAGTAATACAGTAATACATAGACCTCAACCCAATGGCATACATCAATTCAATGTCAAACTCATATACCCACACCACGTTTTCAAAACCGAATAGATAGCCATCTAGCAATCTAGTACAAACTAGTGCATGTGACAACACAACTGTGACAAGTGAGGTTCTATCAACAATCCACAATCAATGAATAAGTCTAATGATAACAATGCAATGCAAGTACCCTCACAAAAAGAAGTCTTATATCTTGACATTCAATGATGTTTTCATGCATAACATTGGGACCATGTAAAATTGCTCACTCTCACAAAAGATATTGGTGTATCATGCCTAAAACCATAGGCTTGCCCCTATATTCCTTATTAGGACTTTCAACTACTTGGATCAGGATCACTTTAGAACTTTCTGGGATGGGTAACGTAGACTCAGAGGGCTTTGGTATGGTATTTTGGGAACATAGTGTCTAAAGGCCCTCCTTGACACTCCATTTTCCTACTCCTTTGCACTTCCAACTCTGTTATTTTCATCTTATCCTCCATTCCTCCTATTTCAAGCTTTAATTTTTTGGGTGCTTTCTTTTAATTTTTCAGCTTTTTGCCTTGATTTTATACTTCATTTTTCTTTTTACCTAAGAACAAAGGCATCACTTCTTTTTCTTGGACCCAATACATGATTTTTAACTTTTTCTTTGTATCACTAACTTTTCCCTTATTTTTTTGTTTCACCCTTACACCAGCCACCCTCAACTTAGGGTTTTAGATAGATTTGAGGTGCACAATATCCATCCTCAGAACCAGAGCCACTTTTGGTAGCCACCCTAAACTTAGGCTTTTTGCCTCAGTCAAGGTTCACAATGTTCAAGGAAGGACCAGGGCCAATTTTAGGATTTTACAATTAGCAAGGCTAATTTAATTAGGTGTTTGCAAAGAATAGTTACATATTAGGCTCACATATTAGGAACAAGGGATATACTACAATTTTAGTTGGTCATTTAGGCTAAGTGGGCTATTAAAAACAATGGCCTAAGATCCTTTCCTAATCCAATTAATCTACAGTCTAAATTAGAGTAATAGGACAAGTTCTGAATTAGCACATAACACATGAATTTAGCTATTCAAAGCTCACACTCACATGCCACTAACTACATTATCAACAAAAGACTCTCAAATCATGTTTTTTTTTCTTAATTTATCCTCACTTATTAGAACAAGCATTGTCAACACACCTAAATATGCATGGTTGTTATCTAAACTAGCTAATTAAAATTTTGGTGGGTATCTTTTTTTTTCAAACAAAACACAAAAATATGTTATATCCCCTAGGTATTAGTACTATATGCTACAAATACTACCTAAAACTCCTAAATGTGCTAGTTCAACATAAAGTAAATATCTATAGGGAAAAATAACACAAGCAAGAAAACCTCAGGATAAAAAATTGGGGTAGTTATGGACTCAAGCTACTCAGACTTCACTAAGGCCCATAACTACCCTAGCCCATCGAAAGAGAGGTGCATTGTCCCCAATGCACGTAATCAAAGAAGAACAAAGTATAAGAAATAAAATATCATACCTGGGTGCCGCCTAAGCGCTAGTATCCACCTTGGGTTACCTTTCAAGCAGGGCCTAATTTATTGTTGCGGTATGACATAGATTGCTTGAGTACTGAGACTTCTTGAAGATCCCATTCTTCTACAGTTTTTATTTTTTCCACGTTTCTAAGGTATGGCATGAATCTTTGGCTATTTACCTTGAGAGTTCCTCCATTTCTTCTCTCTAACTCCATAGTCCCATGACCAAAGACACGTGCTACTCAAAAGGGTCCAAACTATCTAGATTTAAGCTTTCCAGGGAATAACTTTAATCTTAAATTGTAGAGCAACAATACCAAGTCCCCTGGTGCAAACTGATGATTCTCTATGCAATGATCATATTGCAGCTTCATAATTTGTTTATACAAGGCTGAGTTCTCATACACCTTTAATCAAAACTCATCAACCCCATTGAATTTGCTCAGCCTAAAGTTTGCTACATCATTCCAATCTAGGTTCAGCTTATTCAACGACCATATTGCTTTATGCTCAAATTCCATAGGTAGATGACATACCTTCCCAAAGATAAGTTTGCAGGGAGACATGCCTATAGGGGTCTTGAATATTGTCCTGTATGCCCATAATATGTCATCCAGCTTTCGCACTAGTCTGTCTAGTTTGCATTTACTGTCTTGGAGAGAATCTATTTAATTTTCATATTAAACACCTCTACCTGCCCACTCGTCTGAAGATGGTAAGGAGTTGCCACCCAATGTTTCACCCCATACTTTTCAAAAGATCCTTAAAACGCCTATTGCAGAAGGGGGAACCTCTATCGCTAATGATTACTCGAGGGTTGCTGAATCTTAAGAAAATATTCTTATTCAGAAATGCTGTGACACTTTTGCCTTCATTGTTAGGTAGAGCCACGACCTCAACCCACTTTGATATATAATCCACAATGACTATGATGTACTTTTTTCCATGTTAGTTAACAAAAGGTCCTATAAAATCTATCCCTCATACATCAAATAACTCAATGACCATAATAGGATTTAGAAGGATCTCATGATTGTGGGAAACACCACCTTTTCTTTGGCACCTTTCACAAGCTTTGGCATAGTTATATGCATCTTAGTGGATGGTGAGCCAGTAATACCTACACTATAAGATCTTATTCACTATCTGAACTCCATATGATGCCTACTTACCAATGACGAGTAACATGCCTCAAGGATGCTTATCATCTTAATCTCAGGAATACAATGATGAATAAAGATCGGGCGGTATAATTCATTTACCAAGTAGTTTGCATAGTCTGCAAACCATGGTATTGTCATGGGATGCTACTAACACTCTGTCATTTTTAAAAGAATCATTAATCTCTACTCCATCATCAAACTTTGCTATTACGCATCTTCTAATCTGGAAAGGTGATGTGTGACTTGATTTTCTCTCCCTTTTCTATTGATGACATCAAAGTTAAATTCTTGAAGGAGAAGTACCTACCTCATCAATCTTGATTTTGCATCCTTCTTTTCCATAGAGTATCTTAGTGCAGAATTGCCTTTGTGGACTACCACATTGGCCCCCAATAGATATGACCTAAATCTCTAGAATGCAATTACGACTGTGAGTAGTTCCTGCTCGGTGACAGTGTAATTCTTCTTGGCTGCATTTAGGGCTTTTCTTGCATAGTATATAAGATGTAGTATCTTCTCTTGGCGCTATCCCAATACTATACCTAGCGCAACTCCACTTGCATCACATATAATATCAAAGGGCTTGGACCAGTCTGGAGCTACAATGATTGGGGCTAAAATCAACTTCTTCTTCCATTCTTCAAAGGCTTTAATCCACACATCATCGAACATAAACTTATCATTCTTCTGCAGTAACTTGCGCAAGGGGTGTGCTATTTTAGGGAAGTCTTTTATGAACCTCTGGTAGAATCATGTATGCCCCAAGAAGTTTCTCACACCATTAACTAAGATGGTGGGGGAAGCTTCTCAATCACCTCTACATTAGCTCGATCACCTCGATCCTTTTGCTAAATATGTTTTGCCCTAACACAATGCTATCCTTCACCATGAAGTGACACTTTTCCCAATTCAACACCAGATGGCTTTCCTCACATCTTTGCAACATAGCATGAAAGTACTTCAAGCAGTCCTCAAATGAGTCTCCAACCACACTAAAGTCATTTATGAAGATTTCAATTATATCCTCTACCATTTCTAAGAAAATAGACATCATGCATCTCTGGAATGTTGCTTGGGCATTACATAATCCAAATATCATCCTCTTGAATGTGAAGGTGCCATAGAAGCATGTACATGTCATCTTTTCCTGATCCTCTGGAGCAATTATGATATGATTATAGCCTGAATATCCATCAAGGAAGCAATTCCAACCCTTTCAAGATAGTCAGTCCAATATTTGGTCTATAAATAATATAGGGAACTAATTGTTTTCGCTTGACGTATTGAATTTAATGTAATTCATACCCCCTTCCATCCAGTGACTAGCTGCATCGGGATCAACTCGCTATTATTGGCATTTGGCACCACTGTGGTACCACATTTATTTGGAACGTACTGAACTGGACTCACCCATTAATTATCGGCAATCAAAAAGATCACTCCAGCATCGAACCATTTAATGATCTCCTTGCGTACAACCTCTTGCATAGAGGGGTTGAGGCATCGTTTGTACTCATTCCTTGGCTTATAATCATTGACCAATTGGATTTTATGTGTACATAACCTGGGAGAGATACCAATGATATTTGCAATCGTCCATACAATGGCCTTCTTAAACTATTTAAGCACCAAAGGTGCTCACCTGCTCATCATTCAAATCCGTAGAAACTATAACTGGCAAAGTGGTGTTGGCTCCCAAAAATGTATATCTCGGATGTGCTAGAAAGGCCTTCAACTCTAATACTGGAGGTTCTTCTATGGATGGCTTTATGTGCGGTGACTCCTGATTCTGCAAATCTCGCTCTAGCTTGGTTTAACACCTAGGGCCATAGAGATATCCCCATAGCATTCACTGTCTCCTCGTAATCTAGGATACCATCACTATCAAAATTCATCAATACTGCTTCTAACATGTAAACACCCAATCTCACCTTAAGTGGTACTTCTGGTTCAGCATTATCAACCGTCTCAATAACAGATACCACCCTTAAGTCATTTTCTTTCTTTGCCTGCTGATAAATGTGAACATACCCTCATTATTACCAAATCTAAACTTGAGTTGGCCTGTCTCCATATATATCTGAACTCCATATGATGCCTACTTACCAATGACGAGTACGATGTGCATCCAGTGGCTAAAAAAGGCCTTCTCAAGATGATACGGACTTCAAAATCAACCTCGCAATCCAGGATCACAAAGTGTACAAAAAATATGAATTTCTCAACTATGACTAGTTTGTCGTATATTATCCTCATAGGCTTCTTCATAGTATGATCAGCCATTAATAACCGCATGTTCGTTAGAGTTGGGGCTCCCGAACCTAGCTTCTTGAAACCATAAGGGGTATCAGATTGATGCTGGCTACTAAGTCACAGAGTGCCCTTAAAATCTCCACATCTCCAATGGTGTAGGGTATGGTAAAAACACTGGGATCTTCTCTCTTCTGGACCATGGACTTCATCGTAATAACATTGCAATGCTGAAGCTCTTAGGAGAGCTCCTGACTCATAGTGTGCTTCTTAGTAACTAGGTCCTTCATGTACTTTGCATACCTTAGCATCTTCTCCAATGCCTCAATGAGTGAGAGTTGCTAGAGAGTTGTTTGAAACGACCCCAAAAAGTGCCCAAATATGTGCCTCGGAATGCCTAAAATTTTAAATTCCATATATCTCAAAATCCATGTGCGATATTGATAATCTGACTTCATATTCTTGTTCAGCATATCAAAATTAGGGGGAAAAGGGTTTAACCCTAATTTTAGAGTAATCGAATCACAATTTCAAATTTTTAAAATTTTAATTTCAAGAATCAGTCTGAGACAGTGCTATGATACCTAGATATAACAAATATATGTTAATTTGGCCTCTACGATAGGTCCACATTGCATACCAGATGCAGACTTGTGTATTTTGTTACTAGTGATTTTTATCTCGATCCAAGACTTTTATATTTTTGGCCTAAGTGATCCAAACCATGTTTTTACTTATACTTAGCCTTATTTCATCCTTATATCATCCTAAATATTCCTCAATACTCACTCAAACACTTAGTCTTTTATTTCTCTCAAAATTCAAGTCTTAAACCCTCATCCGGATCACAAGATTCTCCTTCAAGCTTCAAGTCTCCATGTCCAATCTTCTTCAAGGTTTCTCCAAAAGCTAAGGTATGTAGGTTTCAGCCATTGGATTCTTTCACCCATTGTACCCTAAACTATTTTTTACTCAAGTTACATGATTTAAAGTTGATTTTACTAATGGGTTTACTAGTATGAATTTGTCTATGAACTATTTTAAAGCTATATAAATTTGTGACTGTTTTGCTATGTTTTGAACTATAAATTATGGCTCTATTATAAGATGTGATGAGGGGTTTTAATGTATATTTCTTGAGGGTGTTGCAAGGTATTGATTGATGGTTTTACAATCAATTTACTTGCATGATTTCATCTTTAAATTGCATGGTCTTGTACCCCCATTATGCACCCGCCAAGTGTTGATAAAATGTCTGGCTATGGTTTCTTGAGGGATTAAAGGTCTAAAGCATATATGATATAGTTGACTATATGATGATGAAATGAGCTTCTATATATGATAAATTCTATATAAAGTGTTGCATTAGACCTTGCCAATCCAGGGGGACTAAGAACCATGAAAACATAGATGGAGGTTCGTACTCATCAACCTTGTGCAGGGTTTGTACTTCTCCACCTAGTGATGAGGCAGTATCATCACTAATCTAAATAGAGTTTGGTACTTATCAACCTAGTGAAGGGTTTGTACTTCTCCACCGAGTTGACGGGGTGGCTTCATCACCAACCGAATGAGGGGTTTATACCTCACCACCTAAGTGATGGGGCCGTATCTTCACTAACCTACCAAGGGGTTTGTACCTTGGAAATCTAACTTGGTCTCTGCTACTCATATGATATCATATATGATCATAGGCTACTTAAGCATATTTTACTTATGCATTGGTCATACATGCCATATTGTTATATTGTGCCTATTGCCTATTTTTATGCATTTTAACTATGATGCCTAATTCTTATTGCACTGCATCCTACATACTTAGTATATTTAAACATACTAATGCATATTCTTGCCTACATGCTATCATTATGTAGGAATCGATGCCCAAGTTGGTCATCCTCCTCCTCCACGTGGCTAGTTCGATACTACTCAAGCTAGTTAGTTAGTCTTCTACTTCGGGGACCTTAGTCTATGTTGCTCTTATTATGTATTGAGGCATTCTTCTTTATTGTCTATTTTTACTATAAGGGTAAGCTCGATTACTTTGTCTTGGCCCCCTCTCTTATCTATGTATTAGAGATATTTGTTAGACATATTATGTATCTATGCTAAGAGCCTTGACTCTAGTGTTCTTGATGTCTATGGTATGAAAGTGCTTTCCCTTAGCCTCGGTTGTCCCACTTTTTTTCTTTTGATGCTTGTTTTATTGCTTTTGCGACCAAGGATATGTAATGATGTTCTAAGAGGCTTGCTCGGGGTATCTTTGGGTTCCCTTTGCACTATGTCATAGCTAGGCCTTAGGCTTGGGTCATGACATTGTTTCAGCATAGAGAGAAAGTTCTTAAACTAGCTTTCCTCCACCCTCTCATTGATTCTTTAGGGGAAGGGATGAGGAGGCCTAGGAATGGGGTTCAACTTCTATGGTGCATTACCATTTTCACTCACCCCATCTTTGTCACATTCATCTCTAGTGTTTGCATCTTTGGCTTTAACTGTGTCCTCTCGCAAATCATCCTCATCAACTAGAATGGGAAGATCAACGGTGTTCTTGCCACCATGAATAGTAACCACCAAACACTGCCCTTCATTCTTAGGGTTTTGAACTGTGTTACTAGGCAGTCTACCCCTTTGGTGCTGATTGAGTTTAGTCTACACTTGAAAAAACTATTGCTCAAGTTGTTTGATCGCTATAGAATGAGACTCAATTTTTTGGTTAATGCTGGAAATCTCAGATTTCATACCCCTCAAAGTCTCATCCTTTGTCTCATCTTTCTTCAACAAGCAGTTAAATATCTCCTAAATTATTGAACTACTTACACCGATGTCGCGGTTTTGTGGTGGCACATAGGGACCATTTCTTAAGCCGTCTCTATGACCCTAATCTACATCCCTTTCTGGGCCCCTACTCTTGTTATAGTAGCCTCTGTAGTTGTCCCTGAAAGCTCCATCTCTGTTGAAGCTCCGACCTTGGTTTCCTTGACCTTAGCGCCGATAGTCCTAATTGGACCCTTGGACATTGGTTCAGAAGCCCCTTGTCTGATCAACAATAAAACAGGTACCCTTCTCATAATAAGGCTTATCATATATAGGTGCTCATAGAGGTTAATAAACAATTACATTGACTTACTCCTAGTTCTGCTTCATCATCACCTCTATGCCTGCAAATTTAGGCAAGCTCTTGTATAATTTCTTTATTTATCTTTGCTTGCTTCGAACAAACCCTAATATAGTGTATGAACTTTTGGTGATGCTCTATGTCACTGCCCTCATGCACAATTAGTCTTGACTACTCTCTCCATCCTTTTTGCAATCCTTGTGAATGGAAAATCTAAGAATATGCCCCCCTTGATAGTGCAATACAAGCCTGACTGTTCTCACCAAGGGCACGATAGAAGATCTCCACCAAGGCATCATCAACTATCTTATGGTCTGGGACAATTCTCAAGCATTTGGTGAACTACTCCCATGTAGTACTGATCGAATTACCAGTTAGTTTCTCAAAGTTATTTAGTCTTTCAAATTTGAGCTTTTTTCATATAGGGAAGTACTTCTCCAAAAAGGCCATCAATAATTCAACCCAACTGGTGATCAAACTCTGGGGGAGTTTTAGATAGCCAATGTGTTACATTGCTAGTAAGAGACAATAGGAACACACCAAGTCCCACAGCTTCCATTGATAGATTTTGTATTCCCATCACACTTTTCAGACAAATGCAACATTGTGTAAATGGCTATGTGTATCCTCCGATGGTAAGCCCGTAAAAAGCCCACATTTCTGCAGCATCTTAAACAACTCATTGAGACTATGAACTTTGTGTCAATCGGTAGTGGTGGCAATACAATCGCTCCTTCCACAACCCAAGCCTAGGGCCTAGACATGACAAGGTGAATAGGGGACCCGAAGGATGCCCAAACAAGCCTCTTAGCATATTATTACACATCATTGGTCACAGAAGTAATAAGACAGCAACACAGAATAGAAATATGGGTAAAAGGGGCTAAGGAAAGTTTTTCATATCAGATAACATCAAAGAGTCAAAGAGAGTCAAGCTCAAGCATAATTACATAACTTGTCCAATAATACCTCTAGCGTAGAACTTAGCGAGGGCCCAGACAAGTAACCGGGCTCACCCTTATAGTCAAAACATACAATAAAGGAAAGAGAGTCTTTATACATG
>DF357906.1:18951-75881 GCA_000787875.1 Solanum virginianum | reverse complement strand
ATGACAAAGATAATATCACCCTTATAGTCAAAACATACAATAAAGGAAAGAGAGTCTTTATACATAGCATAAGATCAAAGACATTATTCCCGAAATTGAGGACTCACCCACTTGCTTTGAGAAGATAGTACTAGCGATGTGGAGAATGAGAATGATCGTGACGTGCTCCGGTACTAGCATGGTAATATCATATAGGTATAGAGTATGCATTAGTATGTTTGAATGTACTAAATATGTAGGATACAATGCAACAAGAGATAAGCAACATAATCAAAATGCATAATTAGCAAATAAATGAATATATAGCAATGTAGCATGAATGAGTGATGCTTGAAGTAAAACATGTTGATATAGAACATATTACATGTATAGTAAGAGACCATCATATCCGAGGCCTACCACCTCCTTGGAGAGACAATTGAGGTATCAACCCCTCCATTTGTTGATGGTGGTCTCACATCACCATCCATGGTGATTGAGCTATCAACCCCTCAATTGGTTGATGGTGGTCTCACCCAGCCATCCATGGTGATTGAGGTATCACCTCTTAAATAGTTGATGGCGGTCTTACCCTGCAATCCATGGTGATTAAGGTCTACGACCCCCTCAACTAGGTGTTGTCAACTTGCAACACTATGGATATTTTTCATGAAATTAACACATATATACCATCCTTTCATCATCATAACTATAACGACCCCAAAAAGTGCTTAAGAACGTGACTTGGAAGTGCCTAGAATTGTAATTTTCATATATCTCAAAATTCATGCCCGATATTGAAATTCAACTTTATATTCTTGTTCAAGGGGTCAAATTGAGTGCAAAATGGGTCTACGCCTAATTTAAGAGCAATCGATTAAAAATTTTGATTTTCCAGTGAGGTTTGCTCATCCTTGGCACGATGCGGCCATGGCGCGGAGATGAACAAATCTAATTTCCACGATGCGAACTTGTATATTTTTTGCCCAATTAATTTTTGTGAGGTCCAAGACTGTTAGGTCTTAGGCCTAAGTATCCCAAAACGTGAATATACCTATACTTAGTCATTGTTCACCCTCATATCATTCTAAATATTTCCCAAGACTCAATCAAACACTTAGATAATATTTCATCTCCTAAATTTAAGTCCTCAAAATCCTCACTGGATCTAAGGATTTCCTCTCAAGCTTCGAGTCTCCATCTCCAATCTTGATCAAGTTCATCTCCACACCTAAGGTATATGGGTTTCTTTCATGGGTTCGTTTCACCCATGATGACCAAGCTTCTTTTTACCAAAAATTTCATGATTTAATGTTTATTTAAAACTTATTTATTATGAAAATCATTGCACACTATGTTGGGGTTTATGAAATTGTGACTGGTTTACTATGTTTTAGGCTATGAATCTAAGATCTAGTATGAGATTTGATGAAGGGTTTTGGTGTATATTGCTTGAGGGTGCTACCAAGTATCTATTGAGGGTTTCATGTTGAATTTTCTAGCATGATAACAGTCTTGCATGGTTTTACACTAGCACTATGCACCCTCTAAGTATTTGATAAAATGTTTGGTTATGGGTTCTTGAGGAAATAAAGGTCCAATGCATGTCTTATAAGTTGTATGACTATATGATGATGAAATGAATGTATGTATATGGTATTTTCTATATAGTGTGGAATGTGACCATGCTCTACTCGGTGTTGTACACTGGGTAACCATGTCAAGGTGTTCATATCTTAATAACCATGTTGAGGGGTTTATACCTTGATAACCATATTGGGGGTTTGTTCTCTGGTCACCAAGGGTGGTAGGGTGCAATGATCCACCAACCAATTGAAGGGATTTGTACCTCAATAGCCAAGGATGGTAGGGTGCGATGATCTACCAATATGATAGTGGTCTCTTCTTACACATGTATTATATTCTATGTAAGCATGTTTTATGTAACCATCAATCATACATGCCATCTTACTATTATGTTAGCTATTAAGAATTGTTATACATTTTTCTTATGATGCCTATCTAATTTTGCATTGCATCTTACATACTTAGTACATTCAAATGTACTAATGCATACTCTATGTCTACATGATTTCACCATATGGAAATCGATGCATCGCTTGATCATCCTCCTCCTCCACGTGGCTAGAATGATTATCTCTTAAGCTGGTTGTTGAGTCCTCCATACCGGGGATGTTACTTATGATCTCTTGCTATGTACTAAGACTATTTTTTTATATATATATTGACTATGAGGGTAAGCCCAATTATTGTCGAGGCCCCCTCTCTTATCTATGTAGTAGAAGTGTTATTAAACATGTTATGTATCTATACTATAAGTCTTGACTCTCTTGTTTCTTGATGTTATGATATGGAAATTTACCCTTAGTCTTAGTTCCCTTATTTATGCTTATTTCGCATTGTTATTTTAATTGTTTCTGCGACCAAGGATGTGTAATTATATGCTGTGAGGCTTGTTTGGAGTTCCTTATGGTCCCCTATTCGCTAGTCAAGTCTAGTCCCTAAGCTTCAGTCATGACAAAGATAATATCAGAGCACTAGGTTGTAGATCCTTGGAGTCCAACACACCATGTTTATTAGAGCCCTACTGTTCACCATAACTATGAGTTAGAGGCTATGAAACATTTTAGAAAATGTTTCCCTTCTTCATGTTCTAAGTCATGTTATAGAGTTGAAGTAAGTTTTCCTCCCCTAACACTTGTTCTTTGCTATGTTAGATCATGCCTAATATGAGAGAAAGACAAGCCCACACACCTGAGGGGCAACTAGCGAATGGTGGCTAATCAAGCCAATCAAGGGGCTCAAGCCACTCATGCTCCTACACCTCACCCAGATCAAAGGTAAGTCAGGACCCTTAAGAATTCATTAATGATGTTTACAAGATTTTGTTTATCATAGGTTTGAGGTCGGCGGATAAGGCAGAGTTGGCTGCCTACCAACTCAAAAAGGTATCTCAAATATGGTACACCCAATGGAAGGAAGAGAAGGGAGTCAACTACGTGGTGCTTTTGGAGGAGTTCAAGGTGATCTTTCTTAATCAGTTCTCCCCCCTTCAACTTAGGGAAGCTAAGTTGCTAGAATTTATGAATTTGATACAAGGGTCCATGAGTGTGAGGGAGTATACCCTCAAGTTAAACTAACTTTCAAAATATGCTCCACATTTGGTGGTCGACTCAAGATCTAGGATGAACAAATTTGTGATGGGTGTTTTCGACTTGGTTAGTGACAAGTGCCTGTCCACCATGTTGATTAGTGATATGGACTTATCACGTATGATGACCTATACTGAGCAAATTAAAGAGGACAAATTGAGGAAGAGAAGGGGCCATGATGCCAAGAGGGTCCGTCTGATGGCAAGTTCCAAAGCTAAAGGGGTGGCCAACTTCTCCAAGGCCAAGGTTCTTCTCATGCTTCTAATAGGGGATTTGCCAATGTCTTTCCAAGAACCCAAGGTATTGGTGTGGTGGTTCCTAATAAGGTGTGTTCTAGGTGTGGTAAGCATCATAAGGGCCCATGCATGAGAGATACTAATGCATATTATGGTTGTGGGGAAGTGAGTGACAAAAAGGTAGATTGCCCTCAAAATCGCAACAAGGGCAAAGAGGTTTGTCCAAAGGTGCTAATACGATTCTTTGGGGAGAGGTGGCCAACAAGATGGTTCCCTAAGGCATAATCAGTTTGATGCTTTTCATGGGAGGCAAGGGGTGGAGGAGGTCCACGATGTAGTTACCGATATGTTGAAAATCTTTGACTTTGATATGTATGCATTGATTGATTCAGGTGCCACACTTTATTTTGTTAACCCCTTTGTTGTCAAAAAGTTCAATGTTAACCCCGAGTTGTTGCATGAGTCATATGAGGTGTCTACTCATATTGGTGCATCTATTGTTGGTAGAAAAGTTTATAGAAGTTATGCAATTTGTATCTTGCATAAAATATTGCCTTGTGATCTTGTTGAGTTAGACATAGTTTATTTTGAAGTTATTCTTGGGATGGATTTATTGTATGCATACTATGCTTCTATTGATTATAGAAACGGTAGGGTCAAATTCTAATTCCCAAATGAACTCGTCCTTAAGTGGGAGAGTCATGATGTGGTGGTCAAGGGTAGATTCATCTCTTACATTAAACCCCAAAAGTTAATCTCTAGGGGGTGCCTTTATCATCTTGTGAAAGTTAGGGATGTGGAGTCCAAGGTCCTTCCCATAGAGTTGGTTTCGGTTGTAAATGAGTTTCTAGATATCTTTCCAAATGACCTTCCCAGTGTTCCTTCAGAAAGGGAAATAGATTTTGTTATAGACCTCCCCAATAGTCAACCCATTTCTATTCCCCCTAACCATATAGTCGTGGTAGAGTTGAAGGAGTTGAAGGAGCAATTTGAGGGACTTGTTGGAGAAGGGCTTTATTTGGCCTAGCCAATCCCCTTAGGGTGCACTAGTGTTGTTTGTGAGGATAAATGATGGGTCCCTTAGAATGTGTATTGACTACCATTAACTCAATAGGTTCACCATCAAGAATAGGTATCCTCTTGCAAGAATTGATGATTTATTTGACCAATTGCAAGGAGCTAGCAATTTCTCTAAGATTGATCTTCGGTCCGAGAATCATCAAGTGAAGGTGAGGGAGTGTGATATTCCCAAGATGGCCTTTCGGAGTAGGTATAGGCATTATAAGTTTGTTGTGATGTATTTTAGGTTAACCAATGCACCAACTATCTTCATGTACCTTATGAATAGTGTTTTCAAACCCTACCTTGCTTTATTTTTTGTCGTATTCATTGATGATATTTTGATCCATTTGAGTGGTGAGGAGGAGCATAGGGCTCATTTGAGGGTTGTGTTACAAAATTGAGGGAGGAGAAATTGTATGCTAAATATGAAAAGTGTGAATTTTGGTTGAGGAAGGTTGCCTTCCTAGGATATGTCGTGTCGGGGGATGGCATTAAGGTGGATCCAAAGAAGACCGATATAATTAGAAATTAACCTAGACCTTTGAACCCCATCGGATATTTTGAGTTTCTTGGGCTTAGCAGGTAACTATCGGAGATTTGTGAATGGGTTCTCTTCTATTGCTTCTCCTATGACAAAATTGAGTCAAAAGAAGGCCAAGTTTGTGTGGACTGATGAGTGTGAGAGGAGCTTTCAAACCTTGAAAGATAAGCTTGTGTCTGCTCGTGTTTTTTCACTATCATCGGTGCACCGCTTGATCATCCTCCTCGTCTACATGGCTAGAGCAATTATCTCTCAAACTTATTGGTGAGTCCTCCATTCTGAGGATGTTACTTATGATCTCTTGTTATATACTAAGACTATTTTTCCTTTGTTTATGTATTGACTATGAGGGTGAGCCCGGTTGTTGTCAAAGCCCCTGCTCTTATATATATAGTAGAGGTGTTGTTAGACATGTTATGTATCTATGCTATGAGTCTTGACTCTCTTGTTTCTTGATGTTATGATATGGAAGTTTACCATTAGTCCTATTTCGCTTGTTTATGCTTATTTCTCATTGTCATTTCCATTGTTTCCATTATCAAGGATGTGTAATGATATCCTATGAGGCTTGTTTAGGGTTCCTTCAGGTCCCCCATTCGCCAGTCACATCTAGGCCCTAGGCTTGGGTCTTCACAATAATGTCATACAAGTCATAGGATATGAAATGGATCATCAATAGCTCAAGAACCCTAAATCAAACAAATATCAAACACTTGGTAGGTGTGTAATGCTAGTGTAAAACCATGCAATTAAAGAGTGAAATCATGCACGAAATCTTGAAGTAAATGAATCCACCAACACTTGGTAATACCATCTTGGAAAGTACATTAAAACCTTTCATCAAAACTCATTGTAGATCTTAGATTCATAGTTCAAAACATGCGTAACTAGTCACACTTTTACAAAACCCCAATATATTTCATGTTCAAATTCATGATAGAAGACCCATAAGTAAAATCAACTTAGAAACATGTAATTTAGGTAAAAAAGAAGCTTGGGCACCATGGGTGAAAGGACCCAGTGGTTGAAACCTACATACCTTAGCTTTGGAAAATTCCTTGATGAAGATTGAGATGAGAACTTGAAGCTTAAGGGAATTCCTTAAGATCCGGAATGAGATTTAGCACTTGAATTTTGAGTAAAATAGTTGTCTAAGTGTTTGAGAGAGTATAAGGGAATGTCTTCTATGATATGAAGGTGAAAAATGGCTATGTATAGGTATTTTTATGCTTTGGAAGACTTAGGCCCAAGATCCAAAATTGTTGGACTAAAAAACAAAAACAAGAACTATTTTAACACTGGTCTGCGCCAGCCGCGTCGCGCTAGGGGCCCGAATCAACACTGGATAAGAAAATTTTTGAATTTTCAAATTTTGATACAGTTTCCTTAAAATCGAGGCTAGACCCATTTCCCACTCAATTTTTCCCCCTAATTAAGAATATGAAGTTGGATTTTAGATATCACGTACGGATTTGGAGATATATAGAAAATACGATTTCGGGCACTGTTGTGACACATTTTTAGACAATTTTTGAGTTCGTTTCAATATCTCCCCTTAGGGAACATTCGTCCCCGAATATTAAAGAAATGTATATAAGATCGAGGCACATTTTTGGGCACTTTTTGGGGTTGTTTCAATATCTCCCTCTTTGGAACATTTATCCCCGAATGTCAAAGAAATGTACATAAGATGAGTAATCATGAAGAAATCAGCCCCAACAAGAATGCAATAATGCACTTAAACACCATTTTCAAAAATCTCAACATAAGTGTCAAAACCACCATAAACTGGTCAACTTAAACATGAATGCATGTATATGACATATAGGGTTGATATATGAGATAAGAAATCACATAGAAGACTTAGAATTTGTACCTTAGGCTTGAGTAGAATTGACAAATAGGGATAGAGCCGTTGCATGTTCGCTTCGACCTCCCATGTAACATTTTTGACTTGTTGATTCCTCCAAAGGACCTTAACAAAAGCCACATCCTTGTTCCTCAACCTGTCCACTTGTTTGTCCAAGATATCTACTAGACTCCCCCCATAAGTTAAGTTGTCTTCAACAACACCCACAACATCCAATGGAACAATAGCAATCGGGTCCCCCCACACATTTCATCAACATGGATACGTGAAAGACTGGATGAACCAAGTCTATTCCACTAGGGAACTCCAACTCATAGGCCACCTTACCAATATTTCTCAATAACCTATAAGGACGCACATATCTTGGACTCAATTTACCCCTTTTACAAAAATAAACCACACCCTTCATGGGTGAGACCTTCAAATAGACCCAATCACTAACTTTAAATTCCAGCTCCCTTCTCCTCACCATCGGCATAGGACTTCTGACAACTTTGGGCTATTTTCAATCTTTCCCTAATCAAATTTACATTCTTCATAGCCTCTATGATCAGATTTGGACCCAACAAAGCCATTTTCCCTACTTCAAACTATCCAACTAGGGACCTACAACGTCTACCATAGAGAGCCTCAAAAGGAGCCATACTTGTCACGCCCAAAGTCCCATTAAGGTGGAATGGCACCCATTGGCGATAAGGCTCGGGAAAACCAACCTGTATTTATGCACCTTCTATACATATTATAACGGGCTTCCATATTCAACATGTTTTTAAGAAAGTAGAAAGTAATAAAAAGCCAAAATAAAATGCATATGACTAGGCTATTGGAGCCACGGTGTCTAAATTATGAGACATGGCTATACTTTACTTTACATTGTCTGCAAACCCTCTAGATAAGGAAAAGTATCTGATAAGGGTTGGGAAAGGCCTCGCCTCGACAAATTATATAATACAAAAATATAAACTCTAGACATACAAAGCTCCGAAGTAACCTAAAGCTTGGTAACAATAGCTGGATATCCTGTACTCCTATTGGGGAGAGCTACTAGCACCTGTACCTGCATATGAAATACAGTTCTCCTATAAGGGATGTTAGTACAAGATAATGTAATAAATATGTAAGGCAGGAAATATTATATATAAGCTAAGAACTCAAATGAAATCATGCACTTGTCTAAGGATAAGAGACCGCCTTTAGTTATACTATGGAATCATGTACTTTATATTTTTTTATTACTTTACCTTTACTGTATAATCTGTGCACATCATGTAGTATAAATGACCAGCTGATCAGTGGTAAATATATATTAGGATCGGCCTTGGCTAGGCTTTTTCTTTCACCCCTTTTGCTACCCCCAGTGATAGGATCAACCCTGCTAAGGTGATTCTTCCACCCCTTGGGTTACCACCCATCAATAAGCAATATACTTTACTTTATCTTTCAATTACTTTTGAGATGATTCTTTGGGTGGTCATAATATTGGAGCTATAGGACTATAGGACTATAGATGTAGCATGTGATATGTAAATAATCATAAAAAACAATACATAATGAAAAGAGTACATTACACAAATAATGAAATGCATATGAGATGAAACAACTCGTGACCTTTATTTAGCAACAAGAACCCATGAATCTTGGTATCCAAGTACATATGCAGATTTGAAGGTGACTATGTATGGGATCATATGAACATGTTAAAGAGTGGAGACATAGTCAATGGTTGTGTTGGAGTTGGTAAGTACCTTTATGTGCCAAGGAGAGATCTATGTTTCATGCCAAATAATACGAAATCAAGTAGCCTTATATACCTCGTTGTATAACCTCATTATTACCTCAACGTGACTGCTTTTTCCACTAAATATTTATCTACAATATATTAGGCAATAAGACTAGTATTAGCAGTAAAGAAACACTTCTTGGCATCCCAATATCATAAAAACTAACACCCGTGTAGCAATCTTATAATTAGCGACCCAAGGCAATCTTTCAACCTTTCCACTTATAATCATATTTTCTAATAACAATTCTTATGCATATGTAATATACAACTTTTTTTTATACCCTTAACAGTTTTACAATAGCTCACAAGGCACAACACGTAACAATTATACACAACATACAAATAGGAAGCATAACATTACGTCCCTTTGCTACATTATGACGTCAACAATTCCAAACCTTTACCAACTTCAACAAAACTGTTCCCACAATATTTATACATAAAAATAGTCCTAAAATAGTTCAAAAATAGTCCTCAAAATAGGGGGAGGACGTGAAACCATATTCCTCAATCAATCAGCCCACAAATTCTACTAACAACATACTTCAGATAACACATTAAACCTCGATTGTTTACATAAAACAATCCTCAATCAATCAGCCCACAATTTCTACAAACACACTTAGGATAACACGTTAAACATCGATTGTTTACGTATAACCAAATAATGCAGCAACCTTTATACATCATTACAGAACTCAAACAAATTAAGAAAAGCAACCTTCTTTCATAATCAAGCCAACCAAGAAGAGAAAATCTCCCAAATAAACAACAAAAGTATACAACAATCCTTGGAACACATGTTGTCCAAAAGTTTCAGCATATACCTAACAAACATAGTCTCTTATTTTTCATAAGAAAATCATTCTAAACACATAAGTAAACTTACTTACCATTACCTTCAAGGTGTAGGCCTTCCCCAAGAACCCTACAAGTCTCCTTGTGGCTGCTTTGCAAGGTTAAGAAAGTGTAGAGAGAAAGCCTTAAGAAAATCTATTTTTTTTACATGTTGAAGTGACTTAAAGGTGCTGCTTGTAAACCCTTTTAAAAAGACAATTTTGGATAACTTTCTCTTGAATATTTAGCCTTTTTTTATCAAGGTAGTAATGTACCATTTTTCACCTTCCACTTGGGCCTTAATGAGTTACAAATTGATGGGCCTTTGCTGCCCATTTGTCCCCTTTCTCTTTAGTTAGTTGGGCCTAAATTATAAAATGAATTGTGATGTCTTTAGGCTCTTTTAATATTCTTATTGGGCTGAAAATATAGTCATTTATGAAGCTAGAACATGGGCTAAAATTACACCTTTAACTTGGAGTTTATTCTTTATCAGACTTGGACAAATTTTGTGTCGGGCCTCGTCTTCGTCTAGCTAGCAAGTTTAAGCTAAGCAAGTAGGTGACTCACCTGCTAGCTTCCTAAGTCCTACAAGCACCTCAATTATCTCACTTCATTTAAGTCCTCTACCTCTCTAATTTGGCTTAAAACTTATATATACTCACTCCTCTTAAATGATAGACGTACAAATACTTCTCTAATCTAAAACTAAAGCACTTTTAAAAATGGGCACTAATTTGACCAAACCATATCATGTTTCATTTGCATAGAACTAGTACATGTAAGATGTGGGGTGTTACATCCTACCCCCTTAGGAACATTCGTCCTAGAATATTAGCATTAAACAAACATTTGACAGCACAACAAGTACTCGAACACACATACCTATTAATGCCATAACTTTGCCTATTGCACTTCCTCTTTTGCTTTAAATAAATAAGGGTATTTTGATTTCATCTCATCCTCAGCCTCCCACGTTATCTCTTCTGCCTGATAGTTCCTCCAAAGTATTTTTATTGAAGCTATTTCTTTATTCATTAGCTTCTTCACTTGACGATCTAAAATAGCAATAGGTACATCTTCATAGGTGAGATATTTAGTAACCTGTACATCTTCAATAGGAGTGATACGAGATGGATCACCTATACATTTTCAAAGCATCGAAACTTGAAGAACTGGATGAACCATTGAAAGCTTTTGGGATAGCTCTAGTTCATATGCAACTTGCCCGAACCTCTTAATAATTTTATATGGCCCTATATACCATGGGCTCAGTTTTCCTTTCTAACCGAATCTCGTAACTCCTTTCATTAGAGACACCTTTAAAAACACCCAATTCCCTATCGAGAATTCTAGTGCTTTCCTCCTAGCATTCGCATATGATTTTTATGATGACTTTGGTATATTTCTAACAACTCTTTTACTACTCTACCTTTTTCCATGGCTTGTTGTACTAAATCTAGCCCAAGCAAGGCGGTTTCACCCACTTCAGACCATCTAATTAGTGACCTATATTTCTTTCCATATAAAGCTTCATTAGGTGTCATCTTGATACTTGAATGGTAACTATTATTATAGGAAAAGTCAATTAGTGGCAAATGATCCACCCAACTACCTTTAAAGTCCAATGCACAAGCTCGCAACATATCTTCAAGTGTTTGAATAGTGCGCTTAACTTGACTGTCTGTCTGAGGGTGGAATATTGTACTCAAATTCACTTGTGTCCCTAAACTCTTTTGGAAGGACTTCCAAAAGTTTGTAGTGAATTGAGCTCCTCGACTAGATATAATGGAGATTGGGATCCCATGTAGTTTGACTATCTCTTTGAGGTATAATTTTTCATACTCTTTGGCTGTATAATCACTCTTCACTAGCAAAAAGTGTGCTGAGTTTGTGAATCTATCAACTATTACCCATATGGAGTCAAACATCTGAAATGAGCGAGGCAACCCAATAACAAAATCCATATTCAAGAATGGCTTGAATACCATGTTCATTAGATCCATAAAACTGTTGTGCATTCATTAGTCCAAATGACATAACAAGAAATTCAAAGTGACCATAGCTTGTCATGAAAGCTATCTTAGGTATATCTTTCTCCTTTACCCTAACTTGGTGATAACTTGATCTCAAATCAAATTTGGACAAGCATTTGGCACCCTGTAGCTAATCCAATAAATCATCAATCCTAGGGAGGGGGTGTTTATTCTCAATTGTCACTGTATTCAATTATCGATAGTCGATACACATTCTCAAGGTACCATCCTTATTTTATCTAAATAGCACAGCTGCACCCTTAGTACACACACTAGGTCTTATAAAACCCTTCTTCAATAAGTCTTTTAACTGCTCTTTTAATTCACGTAATTCTGCTGGGGCTATTCTATATGGAGGGATAGAAATAGGTTGAGTGTCTGGATGTAAGTTAATACCAAAATCTATTTCTTGTTCTAGTAGTAAACCTAGAAGATTTTAAGGAAACACATCAACAAATTCATTCACTATTGGAACTGATTGAAGAGTTGGTGATTTTGCCTCCATATCCCTTACTCTAACTAAATGATATATATACCTCTTAGATATTATCTTTCTTGCCTTAAAATAAGAGATAAACTTACCCTTTGGCTCCCCAATATTGCCTTCCCATTAAAGAACTACCTCATTTGGAAGTAGAAGTACACTTTCTTAGTTCGGCAATCCACGGTAGAATAGCAAGAAGCTAACCAATCCATACCTATTATAACATTGAATTCCACCATTTCTAGCTCTATAAGGTTAGCCAATGTGTCATGATCACAAACACTTACTACACAGTCATAATAAACCCTTTTAACCATAATAGATTCACCGGTTGGTGTAGATACTTTAAATGGTTTATTCAATAATTTAGGTGTTCTCTTAAGCTTCCCAGCAACTAATGGAGTGATGTATGATAGTGTAGAACTAGGGTTAATTAATTCATATACATTATGTGAAAAAATGGATAATGTACTTTTGACCACATCAGGTGAAGCTTCTAAATTTTGCTAACTCTCCAGAGCATAAGTGTGATTGTGGACTATGCTAGAGCTAGCTACCCTTCCAACACCTCTACTATGACCTATAGGTGTTGGCTGACCCCTACCTAATGCGGGAACTGATGATGATGCAACAGCTGACCCATTAGACTATGCTATGTCACCCATAGACTTTTTGGGTAATCTCTCATTATGTGCCTTGGCGCACCACACCAATAACAAGCATCTATCCTAACATGATATGTACTTGAATAACTTTTCCCACACTCTTTGCAAGGCTGCCTAGGAGTTATTTGCTGGTTTGTCGAATATCCCATTGTCCGTGGACCTTGTCCTTTACTTCATGGGAAAAACTGATTACTTTTTGACCCTTGGAGTTATGGTGGAGTACTATCTGTAGAATAGGAGGATGATGGCCTAGGCTGTCTATTAGGAAATCAAGGCCTAAGCTCACCTTGGGGTGGTGTAAATTGCCCCGTAGATCTGGCCCTCTCAGACTGCCCCCTTTCTAACTCTTGTGTCTTTCTCTTTTGCCTCTGATCCTCCAATTTTTGTGCAAAAGCTTACATCCTTGCTATATCCATATCTT
This sequence comes from Solanum virginianum, assembly GCA_000787875.1. Classification (NCBI taxonomy): domain Eukaryota; kingdom Viridiplantae; phylum Streptophyta; class Magnoliopsida; order Solanales; family Solanaceae; genus Solanum; species Solanum virginianum. The sequence goes on along the minus strand of DF357906.1, from coordinate 62,794 downwards.
TATTCAAGGAACCAATGGGGCAGTCTCTGACCAAATGCAAATCCAATCTATCTACATGTTGATGAACTTTATCTGCCATAGTAGCAACTACCTTAGGAACATTCTTGGCCAGGTAATTAAATTGGAGGTTATACTCCCTCACGCTCATATCCCTTAGTAGAGGTTTAAGAACTGATCTGTACGGGCCTATCGGATCTCTAATGACAGGTAATGGTCAAGAAATGCCTCTTTAAACTCTTTCCAAGTAGTTGGAGGTGTATCTATATCTTTGGATTATTTCCATGCTTCATACCATAACATAGCCACACCCTTCAATTTGTATGCTGCTAACTCCACAACTTCTATGCCACTCACATGCATAACATCTAATGTGCATTGGATCTGATCAATAAAGTCTTGTGGATCTTCATTAGTATCTGACCCGGTGAAGGATGGAGAGTCCAAGTTAAGGAACGCACATATCCTCATGCTAGTTGCCCTATTCGCACCAACTATACCTATAGCTGGGCCTTCCTATCTTTGACCTTAGCTAGTAACTATACGAGTCAATAGTTGGACTGTATTTCTCAGATCCTGCATGGTAGCATCAATAGGTGGTTCTGGGGAATTTCATTACCTCCTAGTTTATTAGGAACTGGAGGAATTAGAGATGGCTGTGACAGAGACTCCTCTTGATCCTCATTTCGTTGTCTCGTCGGACTGGGAATACCAACAACCACTTCTAATTCCTTGCCTTTAACTTTGTTTTTCCTAGTTTCTAGCATACTTGTTGTACAAAACAATGTAGAGGTCAGACACAATCAACCTACTACACTTGGCTCTATGGCACGATCTAAAGAATGAAAAAAAAAGTGGCAACACTTAAATGCCATATAGGATCCTGCTTATAAATGTGGTGCACAACACATAGATAAACAAGACTCTACAAAGATACGGCTTTGTAGACTCCCTAGGACAACCTACTCTGATACCACTTTTGTCACGCCCAAAGTCCCATTAAGGCAAATTGGCACCCGTTGCTGATAAGGCTCGGGAGAACCAACCTTTACCTATCCACCTTCTATACATATTATAAGGAGTTTCCATATTTAACATGCTTTTAAGAAAGTAGACAGTAATAACAAGCCCAAATGAAATGCATATGACTAGGTTATTCGAGCCACGGTGTCTAAAGTATAAGACATGACTATACTTTACTTTACATCATCTATAAAGCCTTTATATAAGGACAAGTATCTAATAAGGATCAGGATAGGCCCCGGCCCGACAAACTATATAATACAAAAATATAAACTCTAGACACACAAAGCTCTGAAGTAACCTGGAGCTTGGTAATAGCAGCTGCATATCTTGTACTCCTACTGGGGAGAGCTACTAGCACCTACACCAGAAACATGAAATGTAGGTCCCCTGTAAGGGACATCAGTATAAGATAATGTACTAAATATGAAAGGCGGGAAATACAGTATATGAGGTAAGAACTCAAATAAAATCATGCACCGGTATAAGGATAAGAGACCACCTTTTGTCATACTGTGGAATCATATACTTTATATTTTTTTATTACATTACCTTTACTGTATAATCTATGCACATCATGTAGCACAAATGACCAGCTGATCAATGGTAAATCTATATTGGGATTGGCCCTGGCTAGCCTTTTCCTTTCACCCCTTGGGCTACCCCCCTTGATAGGATCGACCCTAGCTAGGTGATTCTTCCACCCCTTGGGTTACCACCCATCAATAAGCAATATACTTTACTTTATCTTTTAATTACTTTTGAGATAATTCTTTTAGTAGTCATAATATTGGAGCTGTAGGATTGTAAATATAGCATGTGATATGTAAATAATCATACAAGACAATACACAATGAAAAGAGTACGTTACACAAATAATGAAATGCGTGTGAGATGAAACAACTCATGAACTTTATTTATCAACAAGAACCCATATGTTTCATGCTAAATAATACGAAATCAAGTAGCCTTACATACCTCGTTGTATAACCTCGTTATTACCTTAGAGTGACTGCTTTTCCTCCCAAATATTTATCTACAATATATTAGGCAATAAGACTAGTATTAACAACATAGAAACACTTCTTGGCAGCCTAATATCATAAAAACTAACACCCGGGCAGCAAGCTTATAATTATCGACCCAAAGGCATTCTTTCAACCTTTTCACTTATAATCATATTTTCTAATAACCATTCTTATGCACATGTAATATACAACATGTTTTATACCCTTAAAAGTCTTACAATAGCTCACAAGGCACAACATGTAATAATTACACACAACATACAAATAGGAAGCATAACATTATGTCTCTTTGCTACGTTACGATGTCAATAATTCCAAACCTTTCCCAACTTCAACCAAACTGTTCCCAAAATATTTATACATAAAAATAGTTCAAAAACAATCCTCAAAATAGGTGGAAGACGTCAGACCATAGTCCTTAATCAATATGCCCATAATTTCTATAAACAACATACTTAGGATAACACATTATGTCTAGATTGTTTACATATAACCAAACAGTGCAGCGACCTTTGTACATTATTACAGAACTAAAACAAATTAAGAAAAGAAACCTTCTTTCATAATCAAGCCCAACCAAGAAGAGAAAAGTTCCCAAATAAACAAGAAAAGTATACAACAACCCTTGGAACACATGTTGTCCAAAAGTTTCAGCATATACCTAACCAACATAGTCTCTTGTTTTTTATAAGAAAACCATACTAAACACATAAGTAAAAATACTTACCATTACCTTCATGGTGTAGGGCTTTTCCAAGAACCCTAAAAGTCTCCTTGTGGCTGCTTTGCAAGGTTAAGAATGTGTAGAGAAAAAGCCTTAAGAAAATCTAATTTTTTTACAAGTTGAAGTGGCTTAAAGGTGCTGCTTGTAAGCTTTTTTAAAGTGATAATTTTGGTTGACTTTCTCTTGAATATTTAGCCTTATTTTATCAAGGTAGTAATGTACTATTTTGCTCCTTTCGCTTGGGCCTTAATGGGTTGCAAATTGATGGTCCTTTTCTGCCCATTTTTCCTCTTTCTCTTTAATTAGTTGGGCTTACATTATTGAATGAATTGTGTTGTCTTTGAGATATTTTAATATTCTTCTTGGGATGAAAATATAGTCCATCAATGAAGCTAGAACATGGAATAAAATTACACCTTTAACTTGGAGTTTATTCTTTATCAGACTTGGACAAATTTGGTATCGAGCCTCGTCTCTGTCTAGCTAGAAAGTTTATGCAAAGCAAGTAGGTGACTCATATGCTAGCTTCCTAAGTCCTATAAGCACATTAATTCTCTCACTTCATTTAAGGCCTCTACCTTCCCAAATTGGCTTAAAACTTATATACACTCACTCGTCTTAAACATTAGACGTACATTTAGTCCTCTAATCTGAAACTCAAGCACTTTTAAAATGGGCGCTAATTGACCAAACCATATCGTGTTTCATTTGCATAGAACTAGTACATGTAAGATATGGGGTGTTACAATACCAAATGCTAGAATGATAGCCATTATTATAAGCAATCTCAATCAATGGAAGATGATCATCTCAACTATACTTAAACTCCAAAACACAAGCTCTAAGTATATCCTCAAGAGTTTGGATAGTTATTTCAGCTTGGCCATCCGTTTGAGGGTGAAAGGTCGTACTAAGATTTACCTTGGTACCAAGACCTCTTTGGAAGGACCTCCAAAGATGGGAAGTGAATTGAGCACCATGACCCAATATGGTGGACAAGGGCATCCCATGCAACCTAACTAACTTATAGATGTACAATTTGGCATATTCTTTGGCCCCATAAGTAGTCTTCACTGGTAGAAAATGAGCCGACTTTGTCATCCTATCAACCATAATCCAAATGGAATCAAAACCTTTTCTAGTATTAGGCAACCCAACCACAAAATCCATGTTAATTTCCTTCCACTTCCAAGTAGGAATCTCTATATCTTAGGTTAGACCACCTAACCTTTGATGTTTGGCTGATATTGTTGGCAACTATGGCAACTGGATGCAAATTTGGTAGTGTCTTTCTTCATACCTCCCCACCAAAACACATCTCTCAAATCCCTATACATCTTGGTAGAACTGGGCTGTATAGAATAACATTAATTATGAGCCTCATCAAGCATCTTCTTTCTAAAATCACCAACACAAGGCACACACAAGCTACCTTGGTATCTAAGGTCACCATCTCCCCCTTGGGAGAAAACCTCCACCTTTCAATTTCTTACCAAAGCCTTAAATTCTAACGAGAAGGGGTCAAGATCTTGCTTTGATTTTACCTCATTAACTAAGGAAGCTTTTGAACCATCAATAACCACAATACCCCTATTATCAACCTCTTCCAACCTAACCCTTAATCTAGCCAACCGATGAACCTCCCTAGCCACCTCTTTGCCCCCATCATCACCATGAGCTCAGCTACCCATAGACATCCTGCTCAAAACATCCGCCACAACATTAGCATTACTGAGATGATAATGCACACTAATGTCATAATCCTTAAGAAGCTCTAACGACCTTCATTGCCTCAAGTTGAGATCTTTCTTAGGGAACCCATATTGGAGACTTTTATGATCGGTAGATACATAAACATGCATTCCATACAATAATGATGCCAAATTTTCAAAGTAAATACCATGACGGCCAATCCAAGATCATGAGTAGGATAATTCTTTTCATGCACTTTGAGTTGTCTAGAAGCATAAGCTATCACCTTACCATTTTGCATCAAAACACAACCCAAACCAATCTTGGGGGCATCACAATACACAATAAACCCTTCCAACCCTTCTAGTAGAGACAAGATAGGAGCGGACACAAGCTTATCCTTCAATATTTAGAAACTCTTTTCACACTCATTGGTCCACACAAACTTAGCCTTTCTTTTGAGTCAACTTAGTCATGGAGAAGAAATAGAAGAGAACCTATTCACAAATCTCTGATAGTAACCCGCTAAGCCCAATAATCTTCTAATGTTTGATGGGGTCAATGGTATAGGACAATTTCTAATCGACTACATTTTCTTAGGATCCACCTTAATACCATCCCCTGACACCATGTGACCTCGATAGGCAACCTCTTTCAACAAAAATTCACACTTCTCATACTTGGCATACAATTTCTCTTTCCTTAATCTTTGAAGCACCACCTTCAAATAACTCACATGCTCCTCCTCTATATAAGAGTAGATCAATATATCATTAATGAAAACAACAACAAACAAATCAAAGTAGGATTTAAAGGCCCTATTCATAAGATCCATGAAGATGGTCGGTGCATTGGTCAACCCAAAAGACATAACCACAAATTCATAATGCCCATAAGGTTGTCTTAGGAATGTCACACTCCGTCATCTTCACTTGATGATACCCAGGCCGAAGATCAATTTTAGAGAAGTGACTAGCCCCTTGAAGTTGGTCAAACAGAATATCAATCCTTAGTAGAGGGTACTTATTCTTGATGGTAACCCTATTAAGTTGCTTGTAGTCAATGCACATTCTAAGGGACCCATCATTCTTCTTTACAAACAACATCGATGTACCCCAAGGTGATTGGCTAGGGCTAATAAAATCCTTCTCCAACAAATCCTTTAATTGCTCTTTCAACTCTTTTAACTCCATCGGGGCCATACGGTATGGAGGAATAGAAATAGGTTGGGTGTTAGGAAGGAGATCTATGCCAAAATTTATTTCCCTTTCGGGAGGGACATTGGGAAGCTTACTATATATGATATCTAAGGACTCATTAACCTCCAAAACTGACTCTATAGGAAGGATTTTTGGCTCAATATCCCTAACCCTTACAAGAAGATAGATATACCCCTTAGAGATCAACTTTTGGGCTTTAATGCAAGAGATAAACCTATCCTTGACCACAACATCATGAATCTCCCACTCAAGGATGGGTTCATTTAGGAATTGGAACTTGACCCTATGCGTTCTACAACCAATAGAGGAATAATATGCATGCAACCAATCCATCCCATGAATCACATCAAAATCCACCATATCCAATTCAACAAGATTATAAGATAATATCTTATGCAATATGCAAATGGAACAATTTTTACAGACCTTTCTAGCAGCAATAGATGCACCAATAGAAGTAGACACCTCATAAGACTCACATAATAATTATTCGTGCTCAACATGAAAAGTTTTGGTAACAAAAAGTGTAACAGAAGAAAGAGTGGCACCCATGTCTATCAATTTATACACATCAAAATCAAAGACTTTTAATATACCGTGATGACATTTCCCTTGGAGTGCATAAAACCGATTGTGCCTTAGAGAACTACCTTGTTGTCCTCCTCTCCAAAAGGAACCACATTAGCACCCTGGCCTTGTGGATGAACATTTGTACCCTTGTTTCGATTCCAAGGATAATCAACCTTCTTATGATGACCTACTTCTCCGCAATTATAGCAAGCATTGGTGTCCCTCAAACATGAACCCTCATGGCCTCTACTACATTTTAGGCATATAGGTCTAGGAACCATGCCACCACCACCTTAGGGTCTTATGCAGTCCTTAGCAAATCTCCTATTAAGTACATAAGAAGACCCTTGGCCTTGTGAAATGGGCCACCCTTGGGACCTTGGAACTTACTATCAAAATGGGCCCTCTTGGCCTCACTACTCCTCTTTTTTCTTAACTCCTCTACTCCAATTGTTCAACATAGGTCATAAGATGATGTGACAAGTCCATCTCACCAATCAACATAGCGGTCTGACACTTCACATTTAGAAACGCCCATCACAAACATATTCATTCTAGACCTCGGGTGGGAAACCAAGTGTGGAGCATATTTTAAGAGTTGGTTGAACTTAAGGGCATACTCCCACGCACTATAGACCCTTGCTTCAAATTCATGAACTCCATCATTTTTGTCTTCCTAAGCTCAAGAGGGAAGAACCGGTTGAGGAAAGCAGCCTTAAACTCCTCCCAAAGAATCACATTGTTATTCCCCTTCTCCTCCTTCCATTGAGTATAGCATTTTTGGGCCACCCCCTTAAGTTGGTAAGCTTCTAAATTTGCTTCTCTTTCAATGTAACACCTATGATAGCCAACACCTTGTATAACTCATCAAAAAACTCTTGAGGGCCCTCATCAACTTTAGACCTATTGAACTCTGGTGGGTTCATCCTCATGAAATCTTTTATCATAGTTGCTGAAGTAGGAGTATGAGGGGCTTGGGCCCCTTGGTTGACATGATTAGCCATGACTTAAGCTAGAAAAGAGAGAGCATCCTAGAGCTCAATATGAGTCTATTGTTCCTTAGGTGTGCGGGTTCTTCTTTATCTTATGTTAGACATGATATAGCATAGCAAAGAACAATCGTTATGAGGAAGAGTTCTCCATGAGCCGAATATTCCTTGGGTGTGCAGGCTCTTCTTCCTCTTGTGTTAGACATGATCTAGCATACCAAAGAACAATTGTTAGGGGGGAAAACCTTACCTTAACTTCTATAGCACAACATAGAGTAAGAAGAAGGGAAATATTTCCTAGAATGTCTCATAGCCTCTTACTCATAGTTGTAGTGCATAACACAACCATGAATAAGACTCTAATCAACGCAGTGTGTTAGATGCCGAGGACCATTAACAACCTAGTACTCTGATACCATGTTTATTAGGACCTAAGCCTAGGGCCTAGACGTGACACGACGAATGGGGACCCTGAAGGGACCCCAAATAAGCCTCTTAGCATATCGTTACATATTTTTGGTTGCGAAAACAAGAAGACAACAATAGAGAATAGAAATAAGGCTACAGGGGGTGAAGGGAAGTCTTTCATATCATAAAACATGAAAGAGTCAAAGAGAGCCAAGCACAAGCATAATTACATAACTTGTGCAACAACACCTCTATCATAGAACTTCGCGGGAATCAAGACAAGCAACTGGGCTCATCCTCATAGTCAAAACATAATAATGGAAAGACAGTCTTTATATAAAGCATAAGATCAAAGACATTGTCCCCAAAATTGAGGACTCACTAACTTGCTTTGAGAAGATAGTACTATTAACGTGGAGGATGAGGATGATCGTGAGGCACTCGGGTCCCTACATAGTAACATCATGTACGTGGAGGATGAGAATGATCGTGAGGCACTCGAGTTCCTACATAGTAACATCATATAGGCACATAGTATACATTAGTATGTTTGAATATACTAAGTATGCAGGATGCAATATAATAAGAGATAAGCAACATAATCGAAATGCACAATTAGGCAATAAAGAAACATATAGCAATATGGCATACATCAGTGACGCTTGAAATAAAATATGCTTATATAGAACATATTACATGTGTAGTAAGAGACCATTATATCAAAGGCCTACCACCCCTTGGAGAGGTGATTGAGATATCAACCCCTCAATTAGTTGATGGTTGTCTCACCGCGCTATCTATGGTGATGGAGGTATCAACCCTTCAATTGGTTGATGGTGGTCTCACCCCGCCATCCATGGTAATTGAGGTCTAGCACCCCCTCAACTAGGTATGGTCAACTTGCAACATTTTAGATACTTTAATATTAATAATAATAATAATAACAACAACAACAACAACAATAATAATAATAATAACAATAATAATAATAATAATAACAACAACAACAATAAATTTAATTAACCTAAATGGAAGAAATTTCGCAAATGGTTTTTTAATGCTTATAGTGAAGAAAATTTAGATATATTATCACTAGAATTCTATAATGATTGCGAAAAAAGTAATGACTTTTTATTTTTTGTTCCTTCGTTTATAACCAAATACTTGCCTTTATATGTTAAAATTCAATAATAATAATAATAATAATAATAATTTGGATTGACATTAAGTGAGACCGAATGCGATAGCCTGCACCTGCTAAGGGTTGTAAAATAGACATCTTTTGGATGCCATATTTCCAAACTAGCTGGCACAAACCAATGGTCACCTACAACCTGTTAAAGCATGAAGAGATATTGTGGACAAATCCTTTTGCCTGTCCTTAGTCAAGTACCTCTTCGAGAACTCGAGAGTACCATTCTCTAAAATAATGGATTTAGACAGAAAAATAGTAACTCCGAGTCTTTCCAGTAAAAAGCTATACTCTCTGGCTACCAACTCATCGGCGATAAGAATATCATTGCCCAGGAGATCTTAGTCATGGAATATAATGGCCCTCGCGGCTAGGCCTTCTTCGCTGCCAACCATAGCAGATAATAGTGTGACAGGGCAAAAAGAGACCAAGAGTCATAGTAAGCCAAAGGCTGTCCAGTCAAGAAAGACACTTCACTTATTTCATGAAATCAACACATATATACCATCTTTTCATCATCATAAAGTCATAAGTCATAGGACATACTATCGATCATCAATATCTCAAGAACCCTAAACTCTTGATGGGGGTGTAGTGCTAGTATAAAACTATGCAATTAAAGAGTGACATCATGCAAGAAATCTTAAAGTAAATCAACTCACCAATACTTGGTAATAACACCTTGCAAAATACATTGAAACCCCTCATCAAAACTCATCATAGATCTTAGATTCATGGCTCAAACATGAATAAACAATCACACTTTTACAAAACCAAACCATAGTTCATAATCAAATTCATAATAGAAGACCCATAAGTAAAATCAACTTAGAAACATATAATTTAAACGAAAGCTTGGGCACCATGGGTGAAAGGACCTAATGGTTGAAACTCACATACCTTAGCTTGGGAGAATTCCTTGATGAAAATTAAGATGACAACTTGAAGCTTGAGTTAATTTCTTAAGATCTGGAATAAGATTTGGCACTTGAATTTTTAGTAAAATATTTAAGTATTTGAGAGAGTATTGGGGAATGTCGTCTATGATATGAAAGTGAAATATGACTAAGTATAGGTATTTTTATACTTGGGAAGACTTAGTCCTAAGACCGAAAAGCCTTGGACCGAATAACAAAACTGTCACCATTTTTACACTGGTCTGTGCCCTAGCCACGTCGTGCCAGGGGCGCAGATCAACACTGGATAAGGAAATTTTTGGTTTTTCAAATTTTGATACGGTTGCCCTAAAATTAGGGTTAGACCCATTTGTCACTCAATTTGCCCCTTGATTAAGAATATGAAGTCGAATTTTTTATATCATGAATGGATTTTGAGATATATGGAAATTACAATTTTTGACACTTTTGAGGCATATTTTCGGGCACTTTTTGGGGTCGATTCAGCTCTAGTCACCTCCGTAACCATAGGATTCAGTCTGTATTGACTCCACTGATATGCATTGGCTTAAACTCCTATAGTTGTGGAGTAATGCCCTCAAGAAGAGGTGGTTCTCATGATCAATATTTTCATTCTCGTTCCTATTCAGAGCTACATTAGTCGCGTTGTTGGCATTATTCTAGGCATTCTCCTCAACATTCTGTGGATCTCTGGGTAAAATGGAGTTAAGGATCTACCTAGACTTTGTATGTTTGGCATACACTACATTACACACTGCAAAGAAACCAAAAGCAATAGAAAAACGTAAAACGTGAGAAATAAGGATTAATACCCAAATCATTGTGAATTATCTAAGTCTAGCTATATTCCCCGGCAATGTAACAAAAATCTTGAGGTTGCTTAGGTTACATTATTTTTTTGAGGATAAAGCAGTCGTTGTCATGAAATAGAACCTAACCAAGGTTAGGGTCGAACCCAAGGGAATATGTAAACTCAAGATAATTCAATTACTGCAATTTGAGTAATTAACTGACTTACTTCCTCGGGGGGAGGGGGGTCACAATAATTAATGAAAGAATAAACATAATAGAAGAGTGAAATCAATATGGAGAGAAACCACGGTATTGTGTTCCCCATGATTTCCTAACTTAGTATCACTGGATAACCTAATTCTTTTCTTGTCTGTAGCATGCAGGATGGTAATTTAAGTTCATCAGACCTACTAGTCCAGGCGAGAGGCAAATTTAACTATGTGACATGGCCTATCTCCGTAGTGTGCATTACTAACCCTTACCTATTAGTCCCAGTACAACCATCTTTGGCCCATTTTGGTTGATCAAATCTTGTTAATTAATGTCTTTTCCTATTCATTACTACCTTTCATCATGCCCAAAGTCTCATTAAAGTAGACTGACACCCGATGCTGATAAGGCTCGGGAGAACCAACCTATATCCATGTGCTTTCTGTACATATTATAAGGGATTTCTACATTTGACATGTTGTCATGAAAGTAAACAGTAATAACAAGCCAAAAGGAAATATATATGACAAGGTCATTAGAGTCACAATGTTTAATGTGTGAGACATGATCACACTTTAATTTACATGGTCTACAAAGCCTCTAGATAAGGAAAAGTATCTGATTAGGGTTGGGATAGACTCCACCTCGACTAACTATACAATACAAAAATATAAGCTCTAGACACAGAAAGATTCGAAGCAACCTAGAGCTTGGTAACAACAACTAGATTTCCTGTACTCCTACTAGGGAGAGCTACTAGGACCTATACCTGCAGCATGAAATGCAGGTCCCCCGTAAGGACTTTAGTATGAGATAATGTATTGAATATGTAAGGCAGGATATACTGTACATAAAGTAACAACTCAAATGAAATTATGCACTGGTGTAAGGATAAGAGACCACCTTTAGTCATACTGTGACATCATTTAGTTTATGTTCTTTTTATTACATTAACTTTACTGTATAATTTGTGCAAAATATGTAATACAAATGACCAGTTGATCAGTGGTAAATATATATTAGGATCAGCCCCTACTAGGCTTTTTCTTTCACCCCTAGGGCTATCCGCCGTAATGGGATCGACCCTAGCTAGGTGCTTCTTCCACCCCTCGGGTTACCACCCATCAATAAACAATATACTTTACTTTATCTTTCAATTATCTTTGAGATGATTCTTTTGGTAGTCATAATATTAGAGCTGTAGAACTGTAAATATAGTATGTGACATGTAAATAATGATACAAGACAATATGACAATAAAAAGAGTACATTACACAAATAATGGAATGCGTATGAGATGAAAGAACTAGTGAACTATATTTAGCAACAAGAACTCATGTGTATTGGTATCCAAGTATGTATGCAGATTTGAAGGTTACTATGTATGGGAGCATATGAACATGTGAAGGTGTGGAGACATGGTCAATAGTTGTGTCAGAGTTGGTAAGTGCCTTTATGTGCCACGGAGGGATCTATGTTTCATGCCGAACAATATGAAATCAACTAACCTTATATACCTTGATGTATGACCTCGCTGTTACCTCAAGATAACCTTCCCTTCCTACAAATATTTATCTACAATATAGTAGGTGATAAAACTAGCATTAGCAGCCAATAGATATATCTTGACAGCCCAATCTCATAAAAAAGTAACACACAGGCATCAAGCGTTTAATTATAAACCCAAGCGTATTCTTTCAACATTTCTACCTCTAATCATATTTTGTAATACACATTCTCATATACATATCATGTGCAGCCTATTTTAGTGCCATAACAGTCTTATAATAGCCCACAAAGCACAACACATAATAATAATACACAACATACAAATAGGAGGCATAACATTACATCCCTTCGCTACATTTCGACGTTGACAATTGCAAACCTGTTCCAACTTTAACCAAATAGTCCCCACCATATATACACATAAACATAGTCCTAAAATAGTGCAATAATACTTCTAAATTATATGGAGAACGTGAAATAACAATCTTCAATTATCAGTTCACAAGTTCCTATTAAGAGCACAATTACAATATCACACAACAACTCATTTTTCTGAACTGTAAAAATGATGCAACATCTATGTTATATCACTAAAAACTAAACCTTTTTGAAAATATAAACTTTACTCCATAATCCAGCCAAGCAAGAAGAGAAAAACTTCTTAATCAATAAGAAAAGTGCACAACAATCCTTAGGACACATGCTGTCCAAAAATTTCAGCATAAATATAAAAGGCATAGTCTCTTATTTTTCATAAGAAAACCATACTAAACACATAGGTACTCTTACTTACCTTTACCCTCAAGGTATGGGACTTCTCTAAGAACCCTAAAAGTCTCCTTTTGGCTGCTTTGGAAAGTTAAGAAGGTGTATAGAGAAAACTTCTGAAAGCTAATTTTATTTCCAAGTTAGGAATGATTTAAAGGTGCTACTTGTAAGACCTTTTTAAAGGAGCCTTTGACTGACATTCTTTTATGTTTTAAGCCTCATATTATCAAGGTACTGATGCAGCAGCTTGGCCCCCTCACTTTGTCCTAATTGGGTCTCAAAGTTGATGGGCCTTGGCTATTCATTTTTCTAATTTTCTTCACTTAGTTTGGACTCAAATTATTAAGTAAGTTGTGATGTACTTGGGATCTTTTTATATTCATCTTGGGCTAAAAATATTTTCCATTTACGATGCTAAAATATGGGCTCAAGTCACACCCTTAGCCCAGACTTTATTCATTATCGAACTTTGACAAATTTGGTGTCGAGCCTCATCTACGACTAGCTAGCAAATTTAAGCTAAGCAAGTAGGTGACTCACCTGCTAGCTTCCTACATCCTACAAGCACCTCAATTCTCTAACCTCACATAAGGCCTTTAGCTCCCCAATTTGGCTTAAAATTTATATGCCCTTGCTCGTCTTAAGCGCTAGTTGTAAATATAGCCCTCCAGTTCAAACGTTAGGCACATTTAAAATTGGGGCTCCTTCTAACAATTCACATCATGTTCCATATGCATAGGGATAGTACACGTAAGATGTGGGGTGTTACATCCTATGCCCCTTAGGAATATTAATTTGCGAATGTTAGCATAATTGGATAGCTTAACCAAGTTCAAACTTTACTTAAACAAACTTTTGACAATGCAATAAACATTCAAACACACGTACCTATAAAGGCCCCAATTCTGCATGTTTGATTTCCCCTTTAGCTTCAAATAAAAGGGTATTTTGATTTCATCACTTTCTCATTCTCCTATGTTATCTCTTCTGCCTACTAGTTCATCTAAAGTACTTTTACTGAAACTATTTCTTTATTCCTTAGCTTCTTAACTTAATGATATAGAATAGCAATAGGTACCTCTTCAGAGGTGAGATCTTCTATAACCTACACATATTTAATAGGAGTGATACGGGATGGATCACCTATGCATTTTCGAAGCATTAAGACATGAAAAACTGGATGAACCATTGAAAGCTCTTGGGGTAGCTCTAGTTCATATGCAACCTACCCAAACTTCTTAATAATCTTATATGACCCTATGTAACGTGGGCTCAATTTTCCTTTCTTACCAAATCTCATAACCCCTTTAATTGGAGATACCTTTAAGAATATGCAATCCCCTACTAAAAATTCCAACCCTCTCCTTCTAACATCCGCATATGATTTATGATGACTTTCGGCTATTTCTTGCCGCTGTTGTATTACCCTAACTTTCTCCATGGCTTGTTGTACTAGATTTGGCCCAATCAAGGTGGTTTCACCCACTTCAAACCATCCAATTGGTATGAATGAACCCAATTATTGCAATTGCTCAGGATAGCCTTTTTTTAGCTTTGTATTTGAAAAAGATTTTCGTAGGAATCTCTGGAGTAGATGGTGTTTGATAAAGAAACTCTTTGATCATAATTTCCCATATGAATACTGCATCGTCAGGACTGATGGGACTCAAACCCATAGCCTCTGCCTTGATGATTCCATGTAGTTTCAGCATTTCTCCGGCTTCCATGACAAATTTGCCTACTTGTGTCATATAAAAACCACTAAAAGTTTCATGCATCATTACCCTGATGATATAAGAAAATAAAAGCTTCTGCTATCTCGTGGAATCAAATTCTCATCAGTACGGGTCAAGGGAATGGACCCATGGCCTTGGATTCTATATAAAGAACATGAAATTTTTAATCCCGATCTACGCCGTAACATTAATTTAAATCCATTCAATTTGAATTGGTTTTTTCTCCATCACAATTATTGTACAAAGACATCTAAAGTAATAAGTGTTGGACAGTTTGCATCTTAGTTCGAGTCCAAGTATCCAGCTTGCCTATGTTAAGCATGCCACTAGTGAAGTGCATTTTGTACTACAGCAATTCCCTCCGTTACATGATTTCTTCTTCATATATATAGATATAGGCTCTATGGGGCAATTACTTAGAAGTACATTTTGTGTTACAGCCCTTCCTATCTGAAAGAAAAGGATCCCATGATCCTGAATCGATCTTACCTGGGATCGCAAATCCCTTCTAATTTGTTTATTTTCTCGACTTTTTTCTGCCAAACCGAACAACTTCTGTCGCTCCATCCCCGCAGGGCAGAGAACCTATCCCCCGATTTAATCAGGGGTAAACGCCTATAAAAAGATTAATTCAATTTAAGAAAAGGTCACTTGGAGATTCCAAATGAACAAATTCAAACTTGAAAAAGATCTTCATTATTCTTGAAGAATGAGGGGCAAAAGGATTGATCAAGAAAGATCTTTTGATAGTATCTATCGGTATTTTCAAAGTTGGAAGAAAGACGGAATCACTCAATTTCTTGGCTGCTATCATATATTAGATAGCGTGCAAATCCTTTCTATACTATATAATGTCTTTTTATGATCTTCATGTCTAACTATTTTTCCGTAGGACCTCCTCTGTAGATGATCTGCTTTCTCTGCTTCTGCTGGTGAATTATTCGGCAGGTTATACCAACAGAAGAAAAAAAGATTTCTAGTTTCCTTCTCATTTTGGTCTTGAGAAATTGTAGTAATCGAGTTCATTGATATTCTTGGATGTTTTGGCTGTGTCCATCGACAACTGAATATTTCAATCTCTTGATCATGGAATATCACTGAGAAATAGGAATCGGGTTACAAATCGGGTGGATCTTTACCCAGAGTAGAGCATAAACCTAAAAAGATGAAAAAGACCCATTCAGGAATAAGAAAAATACCATTTAGGTTTGGTCCTTGAGCAGATCCCACATTAGCCCTTCAAAATGGTAACCCTCCCACGACATATAAGCTACTAATATATTTTTTCCAAATTCTACTAATTCACTCGCCATTAATTAATCAAGACCGTGAATATGAGTAATGGTAGAGATTTCTAGAGGCATACCATCAGAAAAACTTCCTTGACTGATTGCATAGATCAAGAAAACTGCGGTAGCAGCAGTAACAGAAGATTTTCAAGATAGTAAACGGTCTTATCAATACACAAATGTATAACTCCCTAGGAATTTCAATTATGCTCATACTTATAATCATAGGAATTGGGTCCCAAATAAGCCTTACTCGCGGGTATCTGAGAATTTTATAATTTTTTTGAGTTCTTTTAAAAATGGGCTCAAAAAAGGAAGGGTGCTTTCAGGGAGAACCAAAGGGAAGTTCAGGAGCTCTTTTACCTTGGAAAATCATACAATTACCTCATGGGGAGTTAGCCGCACGTATGAATGATATAAATACTACTATTGCAATCCGACAATAATCCTCTCATACCTACTAATTAATGTACCTGAGATGCACTTCCTTGAGCTCCCAACACAATAAGTTAGTAACACTAGGTGGGTTCTAATATTGGCCACTAATAGAAAACATGCAAAAGTTAAGAGAATTAATTAATACATGCATGCACACTTTCAAAGAATTACAAATTATCTGGTTTTACCTTGTTAGTTCTTTATAGTTCCCACAACCTTAATTGTGGATTTTGCCACTCATTATTTGTGTAGATGCAGGATTATGAATTGGAATAACATAATAGGGCACTTACACAATTGAATTAAGAACAATCCAATCCAACTTCAAAGAGAATCACAAGATTAAAGATGAAATCAAAGTACAAGTGTTCTCAAAACTCTGCAGTGTGACCTCACTATTTTCCCCCTCTAATTCTCATGTTCTCTATATACTCTATGTAAACTTAAGAAAAATAACCTAAAAAACTTATTTATAATATTTAAAATACAAGTCCTAAACATAATAGGATAACTGGGTTGGCACGCGTCATGAATAAGTTTACGGGCCATATTGCATTCCACGGCCCAAAATTGGGGTCTTATACATTGCTGCTAGAAAACTAGACATCAAGTCTACAATACCCCCTCTATGACTCGTAAAGTGGTTTATGATCTGTAGGGGGTTTTGTCTGATAAATCTTCAGAAAGTCCTCAGATCTGATCCTTTAGGCACGAACCATATTCTACGACTCGTAAATTATTCCATGACCAGTCTGCAGATTCATAGAATCAACTTTAGATAATTAACCCCTCACTGGATTTATCCACGAAACCCACTTCATGACCTATATAGTGATTTATGAACTATAAAGGGTCTCAACTGCCTCAAAATCAGCAAATTTTGTACTTTCTTCTAAAACTCAAGGCCAACCTTGGAATCCTGGCGATGTGTTATCATATTACAACACATTTGATGCCTAAAACATAGGATTTTGTATGTTGTCAATCTGACATTTGTGGTTATTATATGTTTTTGTGTCTACTTTTCTAGGAAAGCAGGTGGGCATGACTTTTTGAGAAACTTATAGAGTTTTCTGGTGTTTGAAGGCTTAAGAGACCCTCTACGAGTTGTAGAGAAATCTACGAGTCATAGAGTAGGTTTTGTGGGGATTTATAGTGAAGAATGAAAGTTTGAAGTTCAGCCATACGAGTAGTAGATCACTCTACGAGTCGTATAGAGGGGTTTTGTGAAGTTTTTCAGAGAAGGACAACATGATAAGATGAAGTCTACGAGAAGGTAATATGAGTCATAGATCAGACTATGACTCTTAAAGTGGATCTATAGTAGTGAAGTCTAAGATTCAAGAAGCTAAACACGAGACCCTGATTACGACTCGTAAACCCAGTTACAAGTCGTAACTGCATGTCGTAGGGTTCACCAAACAGTTTTTCTATTTTTTTAGGACTTGTTTTTAAATACTAAAAATATTATAATTAGGTTATTTTTAGTAAGGAGTACAGCAGAATAGAGTAGAGAACATCATTAGAGTACTTTTTAGGGTTTTATACTTGAAGACTTAATATTGGAGAGGAGTATACACTTGTGGATTCATTGTATCCTTCAACTTTATGATTCTTAATACAAATTGGGTTTGGTTGTTCTTTAATCTATTTAGATAAGAGATTAATTAAGTTTCTCAATTCATAGTTTCAATATCTACCCATAGCATGAGTAGTTAAACACACAACTTGGGGTTGTGGGAACCATGAAGATCTAATTAAATAGACCCGGATAATTTATGATTCTTGGAAAGTGTATTTACATGTATTAATCAGTTCTCTCCATTTTGCATATTTTCTAGTGGTGTCCAACATTAAAACTTGCCTAGTGTTACCTTCCCGATCTATGAGGTAATGAATAGGAAAAAAGATTCGTTAACAGGATTCGATGATATGTTCTCATCTAATCAACCAAACTAGACCAAGGAGAGGTTTTCTGGGACTATGGGCAATGGTTAGTAATGTATACTATGGAGATGGGCCAAGTCACATAGTAAAATTTGACTCTCACCTTTCACCAAATGGCTTGGTGAACTTAAATTATCGTCTTGTATGCTATACTTTAGTTGAGAATTGGATTATCCGGGGATATTGAGTTAGTGAATCATGGGGAACACAACACCAAAGTTTCTCTCCATTATTGATTGTCTCCCATTTAAGTTAGCTTAGTTTAATTTCATACCAATCATTTAAATCCACCTTGCTTCGGGGAATTATGTTTTTTAATATTTGAATTGTTTATTAGTGAATCGATTTGGTAAGTCTTTGTATTCTCTATGGGATTCAACCCTAACCTTGGTTAGATTTTATATTTGAGAACAACCACTTTATCCTACAAAATAGAGGGCTAACTTGGGGGTGATCAAATGTTATGGCATCGTTATCAGGGAATATGTCTAGAATTTGATTGAATTCACTAGTAATTGTGATTCGAGTATTAATTTCTTAGTTCCCTTGTATTTACTTTTGTTTTTATTTTTGTTTGTTTCTTTGAAAGGTATACTAAGTAGTGTATGCCTAATACTAGGAGTCAAGTCAATCTCTTAACTCCACTTGATCCAGAGATCGAATGAATTACAAGAAAAATGACTCAAGAGAATTGCTAACATCGTGGGTAATACAGCCTTGAATCAAAATGTCAATGATGATGATCGAAATGTCAACCCACCTTCTTTGTAGAATATTCCATAGCTTAGGGATTACAATTACAATGCTTATCAATGGAATCAACTTACATTGAACCTTATGGCTATGGATGTTACCGAGGCAATTGTGTTGCCACCACTACTCCCTAACACAAAGTTCACTATTTCTAGTGGGTTGCTTCAAATATTGCAAAACTATGAACTATTTGCAAGCCTACCATCGGAGGATCCATAAAGCCTCTTGCACAACATGCATTTGTTTGCAAAAGTGTGATGGTGACATAAATTCTATACATAGATATTGTAGGACTGTGTGTTTTCCCATTATCTCTTATGACTAATGCTGCGATATTGCTAGCTGAGCTCCCACAAAATTTAATCACCAGTTGGGCAGAGTTACAAAAGACCTTTTTGGAAATGTGCTTCCCTAGGTCAAAGAAGCTCGAGTTAATGGATCAAATCAACAATTTTTAGCAACTTCCTAGTGATTCAATTAGCACTACGTGGGAGCAGTTTACTAAGTGTTTAAGGAGCATCCCTAATCACAAGATCATAGATTATACCTTGGTAGAGATCTTTTACTGTACCCTTGATGAGAATAACCAAGCTTATGCCACCACTATTATGGGGGGTATGTTTTCATATCAACCTTTTGCAAGTATTGCCGAACGGATGGAACAAATGGTCAAAGATTATTATGCATAAAAACAATAGGAGAGAGCTTCTATGAGGAGTTCATGTGTTATTAATGTTGGTTCAAAGAAAGCCAAGATCGATGAGGAGATTATACAACAACTTGTTCAACTCTACACCAGTATGGATATGGTGATCAAGCAGAATCATGAAAGAGTAAATGTGGTAGTCCACCAACCTCCACGTGCACCTATCTACGATGAGCCTTATTTTGATGATGATGCTTCTTTTGTAAACTCTCAAAAAAGGTATTAACTGCCCAATGCCCAAGGGTCTAATCTTGACTATTGGCGCCAAGGTCAAGGAAACCAACATCAGAACTATGCTAGAGATAGAGCTTATAGAGATAATCGAGGTGGTTACTATGAGAGGAATAGGGGTCCTAAAGCAGATTAGGATAGAAGAGATTATTTTAGGAATGGTCTATATGTGCCACCACATAACTAAGACGCCAGTACAAGTAATTCTAGAATGGAGGACATGTTTGACCATTTGTTGAAGAAGGCTGAAACATAAGATGAAACTCTAAAGGGCATGAAGTCTAATATTTCAAGTATTAATTAAAAGATAGACTCTCATTCTATTACCATTAAACAGCTTGAGCATGAAATTTGGTCAAGTATCTGTTTAGTGGAATCAGCGTTACTAGATACTTTGCCTAGTAACATAATTCAAATTCAAAGAATGAAGGGAAATATATGGAAGTTACTACTAGAGGTGGCAAGAGTATAATTGATCCTCCTAAGTCAGTTGAGGTAGATCATGTTTGTGAGAAGATAGTTGCAGGTAAGAATATAGTTGAAGGAAATGATTGTGTAAAGGATAGGGTAGGTGAAACGGTTGAAGAGCTAAAGAAATATAAGACGTCCCAGGGCTTCCTCCTCCTTTCCCTCAAAGACACAAGAAGAGGAAGGAGGAAGGTAAGTTCAAACACTTTCTCTCTATGCTTAAGCAACTATCTATCAACATCCCTCTGATTGAAGCTTTAAAGAAAATGCTGGGTTATGCAAAATATATGAAAGACTTGGTTAAAAAGAAGAAGACTATGAGTCAAGAGCTTTCTTAGGAGCTTCAGCATTGTAGTACTATCACTACTAAGTCGTTGGCCCAAAAGCATGAAGATCCAGGTGCTTTCATTATACCTTGCACTATAGGAGATGTAAAGTTTGCAAGAGCACTTTATGATTTAGGTGCTAGTATCAGTTTGACGCCTCTTGTAATTTTTAAGAAACTTGGTTCAAGCGGCCCTACTCCAACTAAGATACGGTTATTAATGGCAGATAGAATATTCAAGAAACCTAAAGGGATACTTTATGTTGTGTTGGTAAAAGTGGACAAATTCATATTCCTTGCGAATTTTGTGATTCTTGTTTGTGAAGTTGATTTTGAAGTCCCTATTATCTTGGTGAGACATTTTTGGCCACGGGGCGAGCTTTAGTGGATATGCACTTCGGTCAACTTAGATTTAGAGTAAATGATGAAAAAGTGGTGTTCAATATCCGCTAGTCTATGAAGCATCTGAATGAGCTAAAAAGTGAGGTTTAGGCAATTGGTGAATTCTAGTAGCCAATTTGTCTAAGTAAAGCCATGAAAATAAATTAGGCACTACATGGGAGACAACGCAAGGATATTTTATGTTTTAGCTTGGTTTTGAGTTTATTTTCAATTTTGGATTCTTAGGTAGCTATTTCATTATGTTTTGATTATTATTTTTTAAACATTGGTTTTGTTCCATATAGGGTGCAAATGAATTTTATAAAATATATATAGGTTCAACACTAAGCTAGTAGATTTTGTTGAGAATTGCTTTGGAGCAATCTCTACACCTGGGCTTAGGAGTTGTATTCCACTTTAAGACTTATAATCCTGTCCCATGGAGAATTACAGTGAGCAGAATAAGTATGTACTCCACCAGCTAGCCAACTTTACGACTCATAGATCAACCTATGAGTCATGAATGGGGTTCATGGAACCCAGGTAAATTTTTGAATTTTTTTAAGTGTTGAGAGATGTATGAGACCAGGAGATATGAGTTATAGATAGATCTACAACTCATCATCAGGGTTGTATGGACCGTAACTCGATAATTTTAACATTGACCCAATAAGGATGTAAAAGTGGGGTCAAAATATTTTTACCCCACTTTTACCCTAATTGACTAATATTTCCCCAATTTCTTCCCCTTTCCTTTGTTTTTGATCAATTTTCTAGCAATTGTGACCAATTTCCAAGAAGAAATTCTAGCTATTCCTAGGGTTTTGCATCATTCACTTTCTCCTTCTTCTCCAAATTCATCATCACCTTTGGTAAGTTTCTTGTTTTAAGTTTTATTCTCAAAATTTCCATTGATCTTCATTGTGGGATGTGATGATGGTCATGGGTTTGAGTTTTAAGTATGAATTTCTTGATGAATGTGAATTGAGAATGTGAAATTAAGGGTGCTTTTGATTAAACTGATTGCTTATGCCTGGAATTAGGTATAATAGTCTTGTGATTGTTGATTATATGCCTATAGAATCATTTATCATGTTTGAATGAGTGATATTGTATAGTTTGTAGTTGTGAAATGGTATTTGATATCATTGGAGAATCCCTTAGTGTGAATCATAATGGAAATTGTTGGTAACATATGTTCTTCCTTGCTTTTTATTTTTATATGAGGTTAATATGGGTTGAAATCATATTTGGGGTATGAGTTATTGTGTACTAAACATGTGAGTACATTTATGCTTGCTTCGATGCTGGTAGATTTAGGATGAAAATATTTTTGGGGTCCGTGTGATAAATTTTGATAGGTCAGGTACTGGAAGTTCTTATTCACTAGAGCCCTTTAAGAATTGTAGATGAGTCTATGAGTCATAATTACCCCTCATAGGAAGTTCTAGTGACTTCATTTTCTAAATACTCATTAGACGAGACCTTCTACAAGTGGTACATCACTCTATGAGCGGTAGATAAGTCTCGTAGACCCTTGCTTGTTTTGAAAACTACTCCCTGGAAGTATCTGCGAAATCAGTTTACAACTTGTAAACGAAGTTACAATTCATACCTAGGTCTCATAAAGTTTTCAAGTGTTCAATATTATTTTACACCTCTGGTTTACGAAACCCTTTTATGACTCATAGTTCTAATTACTACCCATAACTGGCTTTCGTAATGCCCTTCTGCAACTGATCCAATTCCATTTTTGTTTTCTATTTCTTGATTGTTGGGGCTAATTATGGGTTGTTTATGTTTAACTTTTGGATACTATAGCCCTGAAAGACAAACATACAGAGATTGAGGCTTTCAGAAAGTAACTCATTGATGAGCATACGGATGACGAACATGCAAATGATGAGTAGACATAACTGAGTGGGTCATTGGAGATGATTGATGCTCGTCCAAATCCTGAGGCTAGGGTAGCACAAACTAGAGAAGCAGCTGCCAAAGCTACCCGAACTCAGGGTCGGGCTGATAGTCCTTCCAATCTAATGAGAAAGGTATTGAGGAGACTGGGAATAGCATGCCCCAGATGACTAGGTCCAGAGAGGAGCTGAGTTCAAAGGAGGGTTCCCAAGATAGAGGAGATACTAAATCATCGGTCGCACTGTCATCTTCTTCAGCACAGATGCTATTACACATCGATGGGGCTTCGAGGGTATGGAGGCTATTTGTTTAGAAGGCATGCAGCCTAGGAGTGGTGCAAACTCAACTGTTAGATATATGAGTAGCCTCAAGTTATTGACGATGGATTGAGCCATGTCCTAGGTTTAAAGGACACGATGATGCAATATGGGCTCACATGGTTGATGGAGAGGCTTGGACAATAAGCCTCAATTCTGGTATGGGTGTTTTATGCATTATATGTAGCCACAATTCTTAATCTTCTCAAGGGGAAGAGACCTCTCACATTGCCAAGATTGATAGAGGTGCGAGTGAGAAGGTGGCCGGTCAATATTTCAGAGTAGACAATCCACCATTTACTTTTTGGTCCTAAGTACCAAGCCACGAGATTGATAGCTGAGTTTGATTATAGATTGGGGTAGGCTATCACTGCATTTATTATAAAAGATCTGGTATAGAGGATCAAG
Organism: Solanum virginianum; assembly: GCA_000787875.1. Lineage (NCBI taxonomy): Eukaryota > Viridiplantae > Streptophyta > Magnoliopsida > Solanales > Solanaceae > Solanum > Solanum virginianum. The sequence goes on along the minus strand of DF357906.1, from coordinate 38,842 downwards.
TTATTGAGATAGGTAGCCTATCACATTGTAGAGCAACGTCCAGAGCCTGCTTATGTCCCCACACACACGGAGGCTATTGTCAAGGCTTCACTAATTTTCTTCGCCAAATTTTTATGGGCGGTTGTTAGATCTCGCATCTGACCTACTCTGGTGGATAATACTTTGAAACCAGAGCGAGCAATATTAGTTGCTAGCATCTTGGTTGGCTAAAACATAGATAGGGCCTAACTCATAGTAGAGCAGATTCATTAGCTAACACTCAAGAGGGCCACGTCCATCCTCTTCTCGGTTTTAGTCTACAGACTCTTTTTAGAATCATAGGAAGAGATAATTTATCAGCAAAATTAGTTAGCTGATGCCCAATGTACCCTAGAGCTTGGCCTAAAAAGGCTGATGAGAACCCACTAGATGAGTACTACCACTACCACCAATGTTCACCTCAGAGTCACCTCCTGAAGATTCCCCACAACTCCTGTTGTTGCTATTATCGATAAGAGATCCCAGTAATTTGAGGTAGTTGATGTTGATAGGGGTCCTACTATAGCTGCTCCTACACCAAAGGCAAGCACTTCATAAGCTTCTCTCTGGAAGTGCCCTTCATAGATGAGGACCCTATTCAGAGGAATATATGTACAAAACACCTCATGGATGATGAGGATGATGAGGAGGAGGAGGAGGACGAGCTCACGATGGACTTAAGGACATTAAGGCTAGAGGAGAAGATGAGGCTAGCCCAGGAGCGTGATAGGGCGAGTGGTATTGGCCCCTCCGAACAAAATTTGACTATTGATCATATTACCCCGCAGATGGAAGATGACCAGACGAAGCCATATATAGACACTTAAGCATCGAGGTATGTTTTTTTTACCTTTACTATTATATTTTTTCTTGATTGTGTGCATTGAGGATAATGTATAACTTTTTCGATGAGGTATGGGTAGTGATAGGCCTTGGTCAAGTCAGTGTAGCTTATGGTCCATAACTACCCCAAAATATGATCCTAAGATTTTCTTGCCTGTCTTCTTTTTTCTCGTGGATATTTAATATTTGTTGAACTGACATGTTTAGGATGTTTAGATAATATGTGTAGCATATAGTACTAATACCTATGGCATATACCACATTTTGTGTTTTATTTTCAAAATTAGTATCCACCAAAATTTTTTATTAGTAGTTAAATGGTAACCTTGCATGTTTAGGTGTTTGGCAATAGTTGTTCTGATAAGTGAGGGTAATTTGAGATATCAAGCATGATTTGTGAGTTTCTTGTTGACAATGTATGCAATGACATGTTTGTGTGAGCTTAGTTTTACTAAATTCATGCATTTTTTTGCTAATTCAGAACTTTTCCTATTACCCAAAGTTAGATTGTAGAATAAATGGATTAGGAAGGGATCTTACACCTTTGTTCTTTGAATTAGTCCACTTTAGCCTAAAATAACTCACCAAATAATATTTTATCCCTTCTTCCAAGTATCTGAGCCTTACATAAACCAATTCTTTCTAAAACACCTAATTAGCCCAACCATGTCTAGTGATGACCTTGAGATCGACACTAGTTTGTCCTTAAACATTGTGAACCTTGATTGAGGCAAAAAGCCTAAGTTGTGGGTGGCTACCAAAAGTGTCCCTGGTTAGTGAAATAGATATTGTGTACTTCAAAATAGGCTAAAAGCCTATCTTGAGGGTGGCTGATGTAGGGGTAAAATCACAATAATAAGGTGGTGAGTTGGGAATGAGGATAAAAAGAAGAAAATCATACATCGAGTGCAAGAAAAAGAAAAAGATGTCTTAGATTGAGATTAAAATAAAAATAAAGTGTATAAATGAGGCAAAAGCTGAAAATAAGATGAAAATACCTGGAAAAGCTTGAATCTGGAAAAGGAGAATAAGGTGGAAATGTTGGAGTTGGTGAGATAAAAGTGTTGAAAAACATAGTTCAAGAATAGCCTTCAGTCACTATTTTTCCAAAATGCCATACCAAAGCCCCTGACCCTACATTACAAGCCTATAAAGTCCTAAAGTGATCCTTGTCTACTTAGTTGAAAGTGTATATAGGCAAGCTTATGGTATTAGGCATCATACATGCACATCTTTTGTGAGAGTGAGTGTTCTTTCTTAGTCCAATGAAATACCCCAAAAATGTGCTTCGGAATATCCATAATGGTAATTTTTATATATCCAAAATCCATGCGTGATATCAAAAATATGACTTTATATTCTTGATCAAAGGAAAAAATAGAGTGAAAAAAGGGTATACCCAGATTTTAGAGAACCCGTAGTGAAAAATAATTTTCATTAATTTTTGAATTCCAGAGAGAATCTGCGCCCTGGCTGAGATGTGCAAGGGGCGCAGAGTTTGGCTCATTATATGACCAACCAAATTAACCAAGGGGCCTAAGCCCCTCATGCTCCCACTTGGGCTTCTAGGGTGAGGGCTTTCACAAGAATGAACCCACCGGAGTTCCATGGATCCAAGAAGGATGAGGATCCCCAAGACTTCAGCCCTATGCCCACTTAAACGTGAAATCACCCATACTTAGCCATGTTTCAACTTTATACCACTCAAAACCCTTAAATAAACCTCTTCAAGACTTAATCAAATATCTCATACAAAACATAAGGATATCAAGCTTAACTTTGGAACTAAAGGATTCACTTCAAGCTCTAAGTTTCCTTCAAGCGCATCACAAGAAAATCCAAGTTTGAGGTATGTAGGTTTCATCCATTGTGTCCTCTCACCCATGGATCCCATTCTTCCTTTTCATGAAAATTATATATTTTCAAGTTATATTAACTATTGGTATCTCTTAGTTTGATTTATGAGCATGAATCATGTTGGGGTTTTATGAAATATTGATTGATTATGCAGGACTATTTATTTCAAGCTTATAGCATGATTTGATTATATCTATTGGAACTATGCATGTTTGGAGCTATGAAGCTATGCTTTATCATGAACTTTTTTAATGGATTTCAAGGTACCCTACATGAGTTGGTGCGTTGATTTTCATTAAGTTACTCATCTTATGTCACTCTTGAATTGCATGATTTTGGACAAGTATCATGAACCCACCACATGTTTGATAAAATGTCAAGACAAGAATTCTCAAGTTATTGATGATCTATTTCATGGTTTATAAGTCAAGTGACTATGTGATGATTAAGGGCTTTCAAGTATGTATTGAATTCATGAAAAGTACCTATGATTTTACAAGTATCAAGTTAATCCCTATTTCAAGATTTTTACCTCTTGTGAGCCATTCATGTTAAAGCAAAGGTTCATAAATGATTATAATCTACTCTCATGTTCAAGTTAGGCTCACTACTAGAAGCAAGAATATTTCAAGAGCTACTCATGTCATGTTTCCATATTTCTTACAAGTTAAACAAGTTATGATTATTTCAAGTATTCCATAGTATTTGACTTAGCACCGATTGAGGCTTAAGATGGGGGATTGACTCAAGGGGTCCTTACATAAAGTCTTTAGTCTCAAAACTATGTGCAAACATAGGATTATGATAATTACTATTTCTATAATAGTAAATCAATCTAGTCATATTATCATGTTTGGTTTACCTTGGCAAGTAGACCACAACTAGACGGGGGGTGCCATGCTCGTAAAACTTACCAAGGGAGTGTCATGCCTTGGATTCCATGTTAAATATACTTGGTCTATGTCTGTTGAGGTCTCTTCCCACATATGTATTATGTACTATCCAAGTTATATGATTTACAAGCATGTTTTACTTCAAGCATTCATCATGCATGTCATATTGAGATCATACTTACCCATTACTTATGATTATGCACTTTAAACGGTACTTTGGAGATAAGCTTTGGTGAGTCCTCAAGTTCGAGGATACTATCTATGTTACTCTTGCTATTTGAGACTACTTTATGTTGAATTCTTGTTACTATGAGGCTGAGCCCAAAACATGTCTTGGCCTCTGATCTATTCTATGTTAGAGGTGTTGCTGGATATTATGATGTACATATGTTATGAGCTTGACTATTTATGATTTTATGAATACCAAGATTTCCTTTAGTCCCACTTCCCTCTTTTATTATATCTGTTATTGTTGTTTACATTGCTTCCACTACCAAGGATATGCGATTGATATACTAAGAGGCTTGTTTGGGTCCTTTCAGGGTCTAATTTGCCATTTCATGTCTAGGAACTAAGGTTGGATCATGATAAACATAGTATCAGAGCTCTAAGTTGTTAATGGTCCTTGGAATCCAACACAATGCATAGATTGGAGTTTTATTCATAGTTTTGAAGTACGCCACAACTATGAATGGGAGGCTATGAGGTATTTTAGGAAATGTTTCACTTTTTCATGGTTTTTATCATGCTTTCAATGTAAGAGTAAGGCTTTTCCCATAAAGAATTCACTTTGTTCTTATAGATCATGCCAATCCAAAAAGGGAGACTAAGGAGAGCCCGTACACTCGAGGAACAATTGACCCCTCCAGCTCCTTAACCTCCTCATAATGGAGGGGTAGTCCAAGATGAGTTCCTAGTTGCTATTACAATTTTGGCTCATTATATGACCAACCAAATTAACCAAGGGGCCTAAGCCCCTCATGCTCCCACTTGGGCTTCTAGGGTGAGGGCTTTCACAAGAATGAACCCACCGGAGTTCCATGGATCCAAGAAGGATGAGGATCCCCAAGACTTCATAGACGAGGTGTACAAGGTGCTATCTATCATAGGGGTCAATTTAGAGGAAAAGGTAGAGTTTGTTGCCTACAAACTCAAAGGGGTGGCTCAAATTTTGTTTACACAATAGAAGTTGGAGAACGGGAATGATAATGCTATTCTTTGGGAAGAGTTCAAAGTCACATTTCTTAATCGATTCTTTCCTATAGAGCAAAAGAAGGATAAGGTGATGGAGTTTATGAACCTTCAGCAAGGTTCCATGACTATAAGGGAGTATTCCCTCAAGTTCAACAAGTTATCCAAGTGTGTTCCACAATTGGTTGCCGAACCTAGATCAAGGATGAATAAATTTTTGTTAGGAGTGTTTGACTTGGTTAATGAGGAGTGTCATACCCCCATACTAGTAAGAGATATAGACTTGTCTAGGCTCATGACTTATGCTGAGCAACTAAAGGGGGAGAAGCTTAGAAAGAGAAGAAGTAGTGAGTCTAAGAGAGCTCATTTTGAAGGTGGTTTCCATTGTTTTTAGGGTGGCTAGTTTCCTCAAGGCCACAAGTTCCAAGGCCAAGGGTTATCCAATGCTCCTAACAAGAGGTTATCCAATAATAGGGTGACTAAACCAAGATTCCAATATGGCAATAGAGGAATGACAAATCCTAGATGCCCAAGGTGTGAAAAGAATCATAGTGGTCCATGTTTTAGGAATTCTAATTCTTGCTTTTGTTGTGGTGAAATTGCTCACAAAGTTATTAATTGTCCTCATGCTCAAAACAAAGGTAGATATGATCATCCACAGGGCCAAGGTGGAAATACAGGCCCAAGGGCTAAGGGAGGCCAACAAGGGGTGCTCCAAGGCATAATAGATTTGATGCTCTTCAAGGAAGACAAGTGATGGATGAGGTGCCCGATGTCATCATTAATATGTTAAATATTTTTGATTTTGATGTGTATGTATTGATAGAGCTGGGTGCCACTCTTTCTTTTATTACTCCTTTTATTGCCAAAAAAATTCATGATAGTCCCGAAGAAACTACCCCAAAAGTGCCAAGAAATGTGCCTCGGAAGTATCCCAAATAGTAATTTCCATATATCTCAAAATCCATGTGTGATGTCAGAAATCTGACTTCATATACTTTATCAGAGGGTCATTTTTATTGGAAAATGGGTCTAACCCCAATTTAAGAGAAAACAATTAGCAATTTCAATTTTTCACAATTTTGCTTATCCAGTGTCTATCTGTAATGGTACCACGATGCGCCTCTATCGTGGACATATGTAAATTCAGCCTTCGCAAGGTCTGTATCATGCATAAGATGCAAATCTATGTAAATTCTGCCCAGTTATTTTCTTGCGGTCCAAGACTATTAAGTATTGGACCTATATGTCCCCAAAATGAGAATATACCTATACTTAGCCATTTTCACCCTCATATCATTTTAAACGTCCCTCAAATACTCATTCAAACACTTAGCCAAATATTTTACTCCTAAATTCAAGTCTCAAAACTCTCTCCGGATCTAAGGATTTCCTCTCAAATTTCAAGTCTCCATCTCCAATCTTCATCAAGTTCATTTCCAAGGCTAAGGTATGTGGGTTTCTTTCATGGGTTCCGTTCACCTATGATACCCAAACATTCGTTTTTTAAAAATTGCATGATTTAAAGTTGATTTACTTATGGATCTTATTTATTATAAAAATCACTGCACACTATGTTGAGATTTATGAAATTGTGACTATTTTGTTATGTTTGGGGCCATAAATCTAAGGTTTATGGTGAGAATTGATAAAGGATCTTAATATATATTGTTAGAGGGTACTACATAGTATCTATTTGATTGCTTTATACTAATTTTTCTAACATGATTCCACTCTTGAATTGCATTGTTTTACACTGGCATTACACACCCTCTAAGTGTTTGATAAAATGTTCGATTATTGATTCTTGAGGAATTGAAGGTCCAATGTATGTCTTATGAGTTGAATGACTATATGATGATAAAATGATGATGAAATGATGATAGAATGAGGATGAAAAGGAATGTATGATGATAAAAGGGTTGTGTGTATATATATATATATATATATATATATATATATATATATATATATATGATATTATCTCTATATAGTATTGGCGATAACCAAGCCTAGCTCGGGAGGGTTGTAGGCCCGGGTAACCTATCGAGGGTTTGGTATCTTGATCGCCTAGTTGGGGGGTGGTAGTCCCGAGTAACCTTGTTGGGGGTGGTACCCATCAACCTTGAATAGAGGTTTGTACTCTGTCAAGCTCGGTGGGGGGTTTATACTCCATCAACCTCGGTGGGGGGCTTGTACTCCATCAACCTCATGAAAAGGTTTATACCTCATGCACCTATCCAAAGGGGTGGTAGGCCTTGGCTTGGACTATAATGGTCACTTCTTGCACTCGTATTAGTTTTATATAAGCATAGATTTACTTCAAGCCTCATTCATGCATGTCATATTGTTAGTGTGCTATCTATTCCTTAAGATTATGTATTTCATCTATGATGCCTACCTCTTGTTGCATTGCATTCTACATACTTAGTATATTCAAATATACTAACGCATACACTATGCGTACATGATGTCACCATGTAGGAATTGGTGTACCGATTGATCATCCTTCTCCACGTGGCTGGTATGACTTCTATCAAGCTTGTTGGTGAGTCCTCCATTCTAGGGACATTACTTATGCTCTATTGCTATGTATTAAGACTTTCTCTCTTTGACTTATGTATTAACAATGAGGGTGAGCCCAGTTGCTTTGTCTTGGCTCCCGCTCTTATCTATGTAGTAGAGGTGTTGTTGGACATGTAATGAATCTATGCTATGAGCTTGAATCTATTGACTATTGATGTTTATAAAATGGAAGTGTATCCTTAGTCCGAATTTCCCCTTGTTTAGATTTATCTCTTGTTGTCATTCTAATTGCTTCTGCAACCAAGGATATCTAATGATATGTTATGAGGCTTGTTTGGGGTTCCTTTGGGTTCCCTATTCACCGATCACATCTAGGCCCTAGGCTTGATTCAAGACAAAGATGGTATCAGAGTATTAGGTTGTTAGATCCTTGGAGTCCAACACACTGCCTTGATTAGAGTCTTATTTATGGTTGTGCTATCCACCAAAACTGTTGCTCCGATGTTGTTTGTGAAAAAGTAGGATAGGTCCCTTAGGATATGTATTGACTACCGACAACTCAATAGGGTCAAGTAGGAGGCTATGAGACATTTTAGGAAATGTTTCCTTTCTTCATGTCCCAAATCGTGCTATAGAGTTGAAGTAAGCTTTTCCCCAAACAATTGTTTTTTATATGCTAGATCATGCCTAATACGAGGGAAAGACGAGCCTGTATGCCCGAGGAGCAATCGGCCAATGGAGATCTTAGAGATAAGTAGTGTATAATCAAGCCAACCAAGGGGCCTAAGCCACTCATGCTCCTACACCGGCCTCTCAAGTAAGAGACTTCACGAGAATGAATCCCCTAGAATTCCATGGATCAAAGGTGAGTGAGGACCCCAAGAGTTCATTGATGAGGTCTACAAAATTTTATCCATCATAGGTGTGAGATCGGAGGATAAGGTAGAGTTGGCGGCCTACCAACTCAAAGGGGTAGCACAAATATGGTACAACCAATGGAAGGATGAGAAAGGAGTTAGCTATGTGGTACTTTTGGGGGAGTTCACGGTGGCCTTCCTTAATCGATTCTTCCCCCTTGAACTTTGAAAAGGTAAGTTGGTGAAATTTATGAATTTGAGACAAGGGTCCATGAGTGAGGGAGTTTTCCCTCAAGTTCACCCAACTTTCAAAGTTTTCTTCTCATTTGATTGTCGAACCAAGGTCGAGAATGAACAAATTTGTTATGGGAGTCTCTGACTTAGTTAATGAAGAATACCAGCCCACAATATTGATTAGTGACATAGACTTATCACAGTTGATGACCTATGCCGAGCAAATAAAAGGGAAAAAATTGAGGAGAACAAGGGGATATGAGGCCAAGAGGGCCAGTTTTGAGGGTAGGTTCCAAAGAAGTGGACGGTTCCATCAAGGCCAAAGTCCTACTCATGCATTTGATAAGAGGGTTGCAAATGATATTCAGAGGGCCCAAGGTGTAAGGGGTGTGGCTCCTATTGATGTGTGTCCGAAGTGTGGTAAGGGCAATGGTGGCCCATGTTTAAGGAATACCAATGCTTGTTATGGTTGTGGGGAGATGGGGCATAAGGCGATAGAGTTCCCTCAAAACTACAACAAAGGCAAGAAGTTTCATCCACAAGGTGCTAATGTGGTCCCATTGGGGAAAGTGGCCGACAAGATGGTGCCCCAAGGCACAGCTGGCTCTATACTTTGCTTGGGAGGCAAGGGGTTGATAAAGTCCCTGATATTGTTATCAGTATGTTGAAAATCTTTGACTTTGATGTGTATACATTGATTGATCCGGGTGCCACTCTTTCTTTTGTTATCCTTTTTATTGCCCAAAAGTTCCATGTTAACCCTGAGTTATTGCATGAGTCATATGAGGTGTCTACTCCTATTGGTGCATCTATTGTTGCTAGAAACGTTTATAGAAGTTATCCTATTTACATCTTGCATAAATTGTTGCCTTGTGATCTTGTTGAATTAGACATGGTTGATTTTGATGTCATTCTTGGGATGGATTGGTTGCATGCCTACTTAACTTCTATTGATTGTAGAACCCGTAGGGATAAATTCCAATTTCCAAATAAGCTTGTACTTGAGTGGAAAATTCAAGATGTGGGGATCAAGGGTAGATTTATCTCATGCATTAAAGCCCGTAAGTTCATCTCTAAGGGGTGTCTTTACCATCTTGTGAGGGTTAGGGATGTGGAGTCTAAAGTCCTTCCCATAGAGTCAGTTTCGGTTGTAAATGAGTTTCTTGATGTCTTCCCAAATGACCTTCTTGGTGTTCCTCACGAAAGAGAAATGAACTTTGGCATAGAACTTCTCCCCGACACTCAACCCATTTCTATTCCCCCTTACTGCATAGCCCTAGCAGAGTTGAAGGAACAATTGAGGGACTTGTTGGAGAAGGAATTTATTAGACCTAGCCATTCAATTGGGGTGCTCCGATGTTGTTTGTGAAAAAGTAGGATAGGTCCCTTAGGATATGTATTGACTACCGACAACTCAATAGGGTCACCATCAAGAATAGGTATCCTCTTCCAAGGATTGATGATTTGTTTAACCAATTGCAAGGGCTAGCCATTTCTCTAAGATTGTTTTCCGGTCCGGGTATCATCAAGTAAAGGTGAGGGAGTGTGATATTCCCAAGATGGCTTTCTAGACCAAATATAGGCATTATGAGTTTGTTATGATGGCTTTTCGATTGACCAATGCACCAACCAATTTCATGGACCTTATAAATAGGGTCTTCAAACCCTACCTTGATTCCTTTGTTGTGGTTGTCATTGATGACATTATGATCTATTCTCGTTGTGAGGAGGAGCATAGAGCTCATTTGAGTGTTTTATTGCAAATATAAATGGAGGAGAATTTAAAAACAACATACCTAATGAAATCTCATAAGTGGGGCTGGGGAAATTGTATGCAAAATATGAAAAGTGAGAATTTTGGTTAGGGAGGTTGCTTTCCTAAGGCTTGTGGTGTCGGGGGATGGTATTAAAGTGGTTCAAAAGAAAACCAATGTGATTAGAAATTGGCCTAGACCATAGACCCCGTTAGATATAGGAGTTTCTTGGGTTTAGCGGGCTATTATCGGAGGTTTCTGAATGGGTTCTCCTCTTTTTCTTCTCCAATGACAAAATTGATTCAAAAGAAGGTTAAGTTCTTGTAGACCAATGTATGTGAGAGGAGCTTCCAAACACTGAAAGATAAGCTTGTGTCTGCTCCCATATTGGCACTACCGAAAGGGCTTGAGGGATTTGTTATGTATTTTGATGCTTCCTATGTTGTTTTGGGTTATGCGTTAACACTTGTGTCTACTCCTATATTATCACTACCGGATGGGCTCGAGAGATTTGTGGTGTATTGTGATGCTTCCCGGGTTGATTTGGGTTGTGTGTTGATGAAAAATGGTAAGGTCATAGCCTATGCTTCTAGACAACTCAAAGTACATGAAAGGAACTACCCTACTCATGATCTAGAGTTAGACAGCGTGGTGTTTGCATTAAAGATTTGGCATCACTACTTATATGGGGTGCATGTACATGTGTTCACCAATCACAAGAGCCTCTAATATGTCTTCACTCAAAGGGATCTCAACTTGAGACAAAGGAGATGGTTAGAACTTCGTAAGGACGATGATATGAGTGTGAATTATCATTCGTGTAAGGAAAATATGGTGACGGATGCCTTGAGTAGGGTGTCCATGGGTAGCCTAGCTCATGTTGATAGTAAAGAGAAGAAGATGGCTAGGGAGGTGCATCGGTTGGCTAGGTTGGGAGTTAGGTTGGAAGAGGATGGTAATAATGGTGTGGTTGTTGTTGATGTCTCTAATTCTTCTTTTATGGATGAGGTGATGGCAAAAAAAGATCATGATCCATCCTTGTTAGAATTGAAGTCCTTTTCGAAAGAGGGCAAGGTGGAGGTTTTCTCCTAAGAGGTAGATGGCGCCCTTAAGTACCAAGGTAGGTTGTGTGTGCCTTGTGTTGATGGTTTGATAGAAAGTATCCTTGAAGAGGCCCATAACTCTTCTTATTCTATCTACCCCGGTTCCATAAAAATGTACAGAGACTTGAAGGATGTGTATTGATGGGGAGGCATGAAGAGGAACATTGCTAAATTTATTTTCGGTTGTCATACTTGTCAACAAGTCAAAGATAAACATCAAAGGCCAGGTGGCCTAACTCAAGACGTTGAGGTTCCTACTTAGAAGTGGGAAGAGATAAATATAGATTTTGTGGTTGGTTTTCCCAACACTAGAAAATGTTTTGATTCCATTTGGGTTGTGGTTGATAGGATGACAAAACTAGCTCACTTTCTACCGGTTAAGACCTCATTTGGTGCTGAAGATTATGCAAGGTTGTACATTCATGACTTGGTAAGGTTGCATGGATATCCTTTGTTCATCATATTGGATTGTGGGCACAATTCACTTCACATTATTAGATATGTTTCCAAAAGGATCTTGGTACTAGAGTTAAGCTTGCTACGACCTTCCACCCTCAAACGGATGGCCAAGCTAAAAGGACCATCCAAACCCTTGAGGATATGCTTAGAGCATGTGTGTTGGAGCTTAAAGGTAGTTGGGATGACCATCTTCCATTGATTGAGTTTGCTTATAACAATAGCTATCATTCTTTAATCGGTATGGCTCCTTTTGAGGCTCTCTATGGGAGACATTGTAGATCACCAGTTGGTTGGTTTGAGGTTGGTAAGGTAGCTTTGAAGTGACCAGATCTAGTTATGGAGGCTCTTGAGAAGGTTAGGATGATTAGGGAAAAGTAGAAGATGACCCAAACTCACCAAAAATCCTATACTGATGTGAGAAGAAGAGAACTTGAATTCAAAGTTGGTTATTGGGTCTATCTAAAGGATTCACCCTTAAAGGATGTGGTATATTTGATAAGAAGGAAAAGTTGTGCCCAAGATATGTTTGTCCTTATGAGGTCATGAGGAGGGTTGGTAAGGTAGCTTATGAGTTGAGGCTGCCTAGTGAGATGGAATTGGTGCATCTGGTGTTCTATGTGTCCATGTTGAGGAAATATGTGGGGGATCCTAATGCCATTGTACCTCTTGATGTTGTGGGCGTTGTTGAGGATAATTTGACCTATGAAGAGGTTTCGGTTTAGATTTTGGATAGGCAAGTGAAAAGGTTCTGGTTTTGATTTTTGATAAGCAAATGAAGGGATTGAGAAACAAAGAGGTGGCTTCTATTAAAGGCCTTTGGAGGAATCAACAAGTTGAGAGTGCTACTTAGGAGCCCGAAGCAGACATGCAAAAATGATATCCTTACCTTTTTCACTCCACTGAAGCCTAAGGTATTGATCTAAGTCCTTCATTTGATCTCAAGTCTTAAGTTCAGCGCCATGTCATTACATATGTTCATGTTTAAATTGACATGTTCATGATGATTTTACACTTATGTTGAGATTTATGAAATTGTGACTATTTTTCTATGTTTGGAGCCATGAATCTAATGTCTATGGTGAGAATTGATGAAGGGCCTTCATGTATATTGGTAGAGGGTGTTACTTAGCATCTATTGATGGCTTTACACTAATTTTTTTTAACATGATTTCACTCTTGAATTGCATGGTTTTACACTAGCATTACACGCCCTCTAAGTGTTTGATAAAATGTACAGTTGCAGATTCTTGAGGAAATGAAGGTCCAATGTATGTCTTATGAGTTCAATAACTATATGATGATGGAATGATGATGAAAAGGAAAGTATGTGTATGATAAAAGGGTGTGTCTGTGTGTGTATATATATATATATATATATATATATATATGATATTATCTCTATATAGTGTTGGGGATGACCAAGCCTATCTCAGGGGGTAGTAGGCTCGGGTAACCTATCGAGTGGTTGGTACCTTTATCTCTTAGCTTGACGGGTGGTAGGCCCGGGTAACTTTGTTGAAGTTTGGTACCCATCAACCTTTATGGGGGATTTGACCTCTATCAAACTCGGTGGGGGGTTTGTACTCCATCAACCTCATGAAAGGATTTGTACCTCATGCGCCTATCCAAGGGGGTGGTAGGCCTTGGTTTACACTAAAATAGTCACTCTTTACACATGTATTATATTCTATACAACCATGGTTTTACTTCAAGCATTATTCATACATGTCATATTGTTAGTATAATATCTGTTGATTATGATTATGTATTTTGCCTATGATTCTTATCTCTTATTGCATTGAAACCTACATACTTAGTACATTCAAACGTACTAACACATACTCTATGCCCACATGATATCATCATGTAGGAATCGGTGTACCGATTGACCATCCTCCTTCACGTGGCTAGTACGACTTCTATCAAGATTGTTGGTGAGTCCTCCATTTCGGGGACATTACTTATGCTCTATTGCTATGTATTAAGACTTTCTCTCTTTGACTTATGTATTGACTATGAGGGTGAGCCCGATTTCTTTGTCTTGGCCCCTGCTCTTATCTATGTTGTAGAGATGTTGTTGGACATGTTATGTATCTATTGTATGAGCTTGACTCTATTGACTCTTGATGTTTATAATATGGAAGTGTATCCTTAGTCCCAATTTCCCCTTGTTTATATTTATCTCTTATTGTCATTCTAATTGCTTCTGCGACTAAGGATGTGTAATATTATTCTATGAGGCTTGTTTGGGGTTCTTTCTAGTTCCCCATTCGCCGATCACTCCTAGGCCCTAGACATGGGTCGTGACACCCAAATTATTGTGTGAACCTTATGACATGTCAACCCTAATTGGTGAGGCCATTGTATCTAAAAGGGTCTATAGAAATTGTCCCGTGTTCATATTGCATAAAGTCTTGCCTTGTGATTTTGTTGAATTAGATATGGTGGATTTTGATGTCATTCTTTGGATGGATTAGTTGCATATATATTACACTACTATTGATTGTAGAACCCGTAGGGTTAAATTCAAATTCCCTACCCATGCTTAAATGGAAAAGTCTTGATGTGGTGTTCAAGGGTACATTTATTTCTTGTCTGAAAGCCCAAAAGTTGATTTCGAATGGTTACCTTTATCATATTTTGAGGGTTAGGGATGTTGAGTCCAAAGTCCTTCCTATTGAGTCAGTTTCGGTGGTTAATGAGATTCTTGATATCTTTCCCAATGGGCTTCTCAGTGTTCCTCCCGAAAGGGAAATAGACTTTGGTATAGACCTTCTTCCTAATAGTCAGCCCATTTCCATCCCTCCTTACTGTATGGCCCCAACAAAATTAAAGGATTTGAAGGATCAATTAAGGGATTTGTTGGAAAAGTGTTTCATAACTCCTACTAAGTCACCTTGGGGTGAACTAGTGTTATTTGTGAAAAAAAAGGATGATTCCCTTAGAATGTACATTAATTACTGGCAACTTAATAGAGTCACCATAAAGAACAAGTACTCTTTACCAAAGATTGATGATCTTTTTGATCAATTTCAAAGAGCTAGTCACTTTTCTAAGATTGATCTTTGGTTCGGATATAACCAAGTGAAAGTGAAGGAGTGTGATATTCTGAATATGGCTTTCCAGACTAGGTATGGGCACTCTAAGTTTGTGGTTATGTCTTTTGGGTTGACTAATGCACCGGCTATATTTATGGATCTCATGAATAGGGTCTTTAAACCCTTCCTTGATATGTTCGTGGTGGTCTTTATTGATAATATCTTAATTTATTCCCATAGTGAGGGGGAGCATGTGAATCACTTGAGAGTGGTGTTGCAAATCTTGAGCGAGGAGATGTTGTATGCAAAATATGAAAAATGTGAGTTTTGGTTCAAAGAGGTTTCTTTTCTAGGGCATGTGGTGTTGGGTGAGGGTATTACGGTGGATCCTAAGAAGATAGATTGATGAGGTGAAGGCAAAATAAGATCTTGACGCCGTCTTACTAGAGTCGAAGGTTATGGTGAGAGATGCTAAAGTGCAGGTTTTATCCCAAGGGGGAGATTGTGCCCTTAGGTACCAAGGTAGATTATGTATGCCAAATGTGGTTGAGTGGAAAGAATTGATCTTGAATGAGGCCCATAATTCATCCTATTCCATTCACCCCAGTTCTACAAAGATGTATAAAGACTTGAGGGAGGTGTGTTGGCGGGGTGGTATGAAGAAAGATATTGCCAAGTTCATATCCGTATGTAGCAATTGCCAACAAGTGAAAGATGAATATCAAAGGCCGCGAAGCCTAGACCAAGATATAGAAATTCCTACTTGGAAGTGGGAAGAGATCTACATGAATTTTGTGGTTGGGTTACCTAAGGCGAGGAAACATTTTGACTCTATTTTGGTCGTTGTGGATACTCTGATAAAGTCGGCTCACTTCATACTTGTCAAAACCACTTATGGTGCCGAAGATTATGCCAAGTTGTATATTCATAAGTTGGTTAGATTGCATGGGGTGTCTTTGTCTATTATTTTGGATCCTGGTTCTCAATTTACTTCTCATTTTTGGAGGTCCTTCCAAAGAGGTCTTGGTACCAAGGTTAAGCTTAGCACGACTTTTATCCTCAAATGGATGGTCAAGCCGAGAGGACTATCCAAACTCTTGATGATATTCTTAGAGCTTGTGTTTTGGAGTTTAAAGTAGTTACGATGAACATCTTCTACTTATTGAGGTTGCTTATAATAATAGCTACTACTCAAGAATTGGTATGGCTCCCTTTGAAGCTTTACATAGTAGGCATTGTAGATCCCCAGATGGGTGGTTTGAAGTGAGGGAGATGGTTTTCCTAGATCTAGATTTGGTCATGGAAACCTTAGAGAAAGTGAGATTGATAAGGGAGAGATTGAAAACAGCCCAAAGTAGACAAATGTCCTACTACGATGTAAAGAGAAAAGATCTTGAGTTTAAGGTTATTGATTGGGTTTCTTAAAACTCTTACCCATGAAGTGTGTGGTCTGGTTTGGCAAGAAAGGGAAATTAAGCCCAAGGTTTGTGGGCCACTCTACTCAAGTCGAAGGTACTAATTTAAGTCCCCTATATGATTTCAAGTGTTAAGTTTAAGCCCTCATGCTATTTTGCATGCATCCATGTTTTGTGGTGACACGTTTATGGTAATTTTGACATTCATGTTGAGATTTTTGAAAATGATGTTTAAGTGCATTTGTTGTTGTCGCGACTCAAGCCTAGGGGCTAGATATTACTAGGAGAATGGGAACCCAAAGGGACCTCAAACAAATATCTTAGCATATCATTTACACATCTTTGGTTGCGGAAGCAATTAAACAACAACATGAGAGTATAAATAAGGATAAAGGGACTAAGGGAAGTCATTATAGCATAAAACATGGAAGAGTCAAATCTCAAAGCATAAGTACATCATTTTCTCCAACAAAACCTCTAAACATAGATTTGAGCAGGGGCCAAGACACTTTTTGGGCTCACCCTCATATATCAAGATTTCAACATAAAGAGTAAACAAAGCAAGAGTGGCATAGCTAGTGTCCCTGAACTTGAGGACTCATCAAAACTTATCTTCTAGATGTCAAAACTAGCCAAGTGGAGGATGATCGTGAGGGGCTCCGGTTCTTACATGGTAACATCATGTAGGCATAGAGTATGCATTAGTATGTTTGAATGTACTAAGTATATAGGATGCAATGCAACAATAGATAGGCAACATAGTAAAAATGCATAATTATAAGCAAGGGATAAGTATAATAACAATATGGCATGAATGATCAATGCTTGAAGTAAAACATGCTTGTATAAAACATATTATATGTGTAGGAAGAGACCATCATAGTAGACCAAGCAAATTATTACTTGGAATCTAAGGCATGTCACCCCCTTGGAAGGTAATTGAGGTATCAACCCCTCAATTGGTAGATGGGCATGCCACGTCCCATAATAGTGGTCAAGGTATATACCCTTTAAGATGGTAGATGGGCATGTCACCCCCATCATAGTGGTCAAGGTATACACTCCTCAACATGGTAGATGGGCATAGCACCCTCCATCATAATGGTGAAGGTATATACACCTCGACATGGTAGATGGGCATAGCAACCCCCATCAAAGTGGTTGAGGCATGACACCACCTCAAAAAGGTGTGGTCAACCTGCAACACTATAGATACTTTTCATGAATTCAATACATACATACAATCCCTTAATCATTATATAGTCACTTGATTCATAACCCATACAATGGATCATCAATAGTTCAGGAATCCTTATCAAGATATTCTATCAAGCACTTGGCAGGTGTGCAATGCTAGTTCAAAATCATGTCAGTCAAGAGTGAAATAATGTGTGAAAACTTAATGTAAATCAACCAACCAAAACATGGTAAAACCTTGATGTAAGATATCTTGAAATCTATTATCAAATCTCATAATAGATCATAGATTCAAAGCCCAAAACATGCATAGTCACAAAAGACAACCATCTCATAGTATAAGCTTGAAATAGGTAGACATCTGTTTCCAATCAACATTTTATAAAACCCTCAACATAATTTGTAATCAATTCCTAATATGTAATATCCATAAATATTACATCTTGAAAACATGCAAGTTTCATAAAAAGGATGGTTGGGCACCATGGGTGAAAGGACCTAATGTTTGAAACCCACATACCTTGAATTTGGGGATTTCTATGATGTAGCTTTAAATGTGAACTTGAAGCTTGAATGAAGTTCTTGAGATTCGGAATTATGCTTGGGACACTTGAATTTGGATGAAATATTTGGTTAAGTGTTAGAGAGCATTTTGAGTGTGTTTTTAGTGATATAAAGTTGAAAAATGGCTAAGTATAGGTGTTTTTACGCATAGGAGGGCATTGGGCCAAAACCCTAAGGCCCTTAGGCTGAAAGACAAAAATAAGGAAGTCACAACACTGCTCTGCGATAGGTCTGCATCGCGGAGCAATCACGGACAGTCACTGGATATTGAAAAGTTAGCGAAAATAAAATTTTGCTGCAGGTCATCTAAAATTGGGGTTATACCTATTTCCCACTCAATTTTTCCACCTGATCAAGAATATGAAGTTGGGATTTTGATATCACGCATGGATTTTAAGATATATGGTAAATTATGATTATAGGCATTTCTGAGGCACATTTTTTGAGCACTTTTGGGGCGTTTCAATATCTCCCCCTTGGGAACGTTCATCCATGAATTTCAAAGAAGCATACATAAGAAAAGTAATCATGAATATCTCAACCCAACATGAATGCAACAATTACACTTAAACATCGTTTTTAAAAATTTCAATATAAGTGTCTAAATCACCATAAACTTGTTACCATAAAATTGTTAACAATACATGAATGCATGCAAATGACATAAGGGATGAAACTTAAGACTTGAAATTAGGTAAGGGAACTTAAATTAGTACCTTAGGCTTGAGTAGAGTGGAAGAGATATGGTTATCGCTTTTGATGTCCCCCTCGGCTTCCCATGTGGAACTTTCAACATGTTGGTTCCTCCAACGGACCTTAATAAAAGCTACATCCTTGTTCCTAAGCCTCTTCACTTTCCTATCTAAGATTTTTATCAGAACCTCCTCATAAGTCAAATTACCTTGCACCACACCCACAACATCCAAAGGTACAATAGCACTTGGGTCACCCACACACTTTCTCAACATAGACACATGAAAAACCGGGTGAACCATGTTCATATCAATGGGCAAATCCAATTCATAGGCCAGTTCACCAATCCTCCTCAACACCCTATAAGGACCCACAAACCTTGGGCTCGATTTACCTTTCTTTCCAAATTGAACTACATCCTTTATGGGTGAGACCTTCAAATAGATCCAATCACCAACTTGAAATTCAAGATCCCTTCTCCTCACATCGGAATAGGACTTTTGTCGACTTGGGGCTGTTTTCAACCTCTACCTTATCAACCTCAACTTCTCTAAGTCTTCTATGAATAATCTGGACCAAACAAAGCCATCTCCCCTACTCAAACCACCCAATTGGGGATCTATAATGTCTACCATAGAGAGCCTCAAAAGGAGCCATACAAATACTTGAATGATAACTATTATTGTAAGCAAACTCAATGAGTGGAAGATGCTCATCCGAACTACCCTTAAGCTCCAAAACACATGCTCTAAGAATATCCCCAAGAGTTTGGATAACTCTTTGGCTTTTCCATCTACTTGAGGGTGAAAGGTCGTGCTAAGCTTAACCTTGGTACCAAGACCTCTTTGGAAGAACCTCCGAAAGTGAGAAGTGAATTGAGGACCACAATCCAATATGATAGACAAAGGTACCCCATCCAATCTAAAAAATTCATGAATAATAGCTTACCATAATCTTTGGCACCATAATTAGTCTTGACAGGTAGGAAATGTGCCAACTTTGTCATTCTATCAACCACAACCCAAATGGAATCAAAATACTTTCTTGTCTTAGGCAACCCAACCATAAAGTCCATGTTAATTTCCTCCCACTTCAAAGTAGGAATCTCTATATCTTGGGCTAGGCCACCTTGCCTTTGATGTTTGTCTTTAATTTTTTGTCAATTATGACAACTGGATACAAACTTAGCAATATCTCTCTTTATACCACCCCACCAAAATACTTCTTTCAAATCTCTATATATCTTTGT